>ML777934.1:967504-981497 GCA_009831015.1 Picea engelmannii | reverse complement strand
GGAGGCCACATTAAGCAAAAGACAAAACAGAAGCTGACATCTGTGTATAATATGAGTCTGGGGGAAAACGGGGGGCGTTTTCAAGATATGGGAGGCCACAAAATGTAAAGGACAAAACAGTAGGACAGATAGTCAAAGACAAGCAGTAGTGTAGAAACCAGTTCCCAAATGAAACCTTCGGTGTCTGCTGCGCAAGATCGGTTGAAAACGGTCTGTCTGTCTCCGAGCCTCCAATAAGTTTGTAACAGGAAGCTGACATCTGTGTATAATATGAGTCTGGGGGAAAGCGGGGGGCGTTTTCAAGATATGGGAGGCTACAATATGTAATGGACAAAACAGTAGGACAGATAGTCAAAGACAAGTAGTAGTGTAGATACCAGTTCCCAAACAATTCCTTCGGTGTCTGTGGCGCAAGATCGGATGAAAACGGTCTGTCTGTCTCCGAGCCTCCAATAAGTTTGTAACAGGAATCAAGATCACTGTGGACTGTGGACCCAGGTAAAAGTAGATCAGATTCTCGCCAATGGTCGGATGTTGGGTTGAGAATGGATTTGTTAGGATTCTGTGAGGTGCCGAGCTACAAGACGCCAAATGTCAGGTTCAAAAGACGCCATTGCCGCCATTCAGTAGGGTTTTAAACTAAATCCTATTATCTGTCTGTCTCCGAGCCTCCAACAAGTTGAAACAGGAAACAAGACTGCTGTGGACTGTGGACCTAGGATAAAGTAGATCAGAATCTCGCCAATGGTCGGATGTTGGGATTGAGAACGGATTCGTTAGTAATCTGTGAGGTGCCGAGCTACGGGGCGCCAAATGCCAGGTTCAAATGTCGCCATTGCCGCCATCCAGTAGGGTTCCACCATTAGGGTTTTGATTAATAAAGTGATTTCATCTAGCCTACTTCCTTGAGGATAGTAATTAGATAAATTTTGATTTTAATGTCCCTTTCAAGAGAATATTTAGTTAACTTCAATCAAGAGAAATAATTTTCGTTATAAAAAACCAAATATCCCGAAACATCAAATCTAGTTATAATGAAAGAGTTAAGAAAACATTTCACCCAGTTTTCATTGACAATCTTCAGAGGGATTGCTTCATTTCATCTAGTGAAATAATATGTTGTTGTGAGGATGCAGTTGTGTAATTTAGAGGAATTGGGATTGATTTCCCCCATCACATATAGACCCCATTGTTGGAATGTGTATTCAATGATAATTGGTTGAAGAGGAAAATTAGGCCTCCTTTCTTTTCCAGGTGAACTTTGGCACTCCCAAATTTTCCTTGCATATGCGTGAGATTCCTTGAATAGGGTATGCCAATAGTAACCTGCTCTGAGAAAATTGTGAGTTGTTTTGTCTCCTCTAAAGTGTCCTCCAACTAGGCCATCATGAAATTCAGATATGACCTTAACAACATCCTCCTTCTCAAGACACATCAAGTAGACACCATCATAATTGTTTTTGCATAACATTCCTTGGATAAGCTGGTATTGGATTGAATTAGGCCTGAGATACCTCTTTTTATTCTATTCCAAATAATTTGGATCTAACCCACGGGTTAGATAGTACTTGATCTTTGTTGGGCATGTGCTATATTATTTGCACGAGTAGTAGTTAGGTGGTTTTTCGGCACATGGTTTTTGCTGATGGTTTTCTATTTCCAGTTAAGGAATTAGGGTTTTGGACTAATCCAGGTCATTGGGTTAGGTTTTTGGATGTCTTTGGCTACTAAATTTATATTGTATTGTAAACAATGTATCACAATGAATGATATAGGATATGTTGGTTTTCCTAGTTTTGGTTTCCAGGGGAAAAATATCTGTGTAATGTTTGTATTTGCCATTGTATCTTTTCTATTATTTTCTAAATATCTGTTTGTAGTAAATATTGTACAAGGTTAGAATTTTCATTTGGTAACAGATCTTTATTGACTTCAGGGAGACGCCTTTGTGGTCAAGGATATGGCTCGGGATTGTGATAAGCCTTGTTACAGTGGGAGATCTGCAGTATTGTTTTTCAGGTGAAAAGAAATGGAAAGCAATTTGAAGATGGATATCGAGAAGTTTAATGGGAAAAGTTTTGATATGTGGAATCTCAATATGGAAGATCTGTTGGTGGATAGAGATCAATGGATCACGGTAGATCCAGGTACTGCACCTATAGGAACTTCTGCAGATGACTAGAAAAAGTTGGATCCGAAGGCAAAGAGCACAATTTGACTATGTCTCTCTGATTCAGTATTAGTGAATGTGTTAGAGGAAGCTACAACCAAGGATTTATGAGAAAAGTTGGGGAAGTTGTTTCAGTCTAAGTCCTTGGTAAATAAACTATTCTTGAGAAAGAATTTGTATAACTTGAGGATGAGAGATGGAGACTCGGTGGCAGAGCATTTGAATGCCTTCAACACTGTTGTAAGTCAGTTAGTATATGTTGATATTAAAATTTTAGATAAATATGTATGTATTAGTTTGTTATGTTCTTTACCAGACTCATGGGATATTCTGGTTGTGGCCATAGGTAGTAATACAACTTATTTGAATTTTGAATAAGTGGTCTCATCCTTGTTGTTGGAGGAGATGAGATGAAAGAATATGGAAGGACATAGCACAGACACATTATTTGCAAGGGGACGTTCCCAATAAATAAATATATATAGTTTCTCAAGTGGGAGATCTAAGTCTAAGGGTATATCTAAATATCCTGGAAAGTTTGTAAGGGTATGTTGGAGATGTGGAAAAGAAGGGCACTACAAGAAGAAGTGTAGATCCAAAGTTGAGAAAAAGAAGGGATCTGAATAATCTTCTTCTATAGAAGAGAAGACCTCCAAGGAAGGAGGGGATGTGTACTTGGCCTCTTCAAGCACACATGAAAATCATGAGGCATGGTTGGTTGAATCTAGTGCATCCTTTCATATGACTCCCCACAGGGAGTGGTTTTGTGAATATGAAAAGTATGATGGAGGTAACGTTTTCTTAGGTAACGATTCGACAACCAAAATCATAGGAAGAGAAAGGGTCAAGTTCAGGCTCATAGATGGAAGGATTAGAACACTTCTTGGTGTTCTTCACATCCAAGGTATGGCTAGAAATTTTATTTCTGTAAGAAAAATGGAAGATGCAGGGGTTAAAACAATATTTGAAGAGGGAACTTGCAGGATGGTTCAAGGAGTAATGGTGTTGATGAAGGGAATTCAGTTTGGAACTCTGTATAAGATTATAGGAAGAACTATTAGTGATGGGTGTAATATCTCCATTGTTCCTGATATTGGAGTTGAATAAGAAATAAATCCTATAGTCTCTAGAGAAAAGGTTATGTTGTGGCATCAAAGCCTGGGGCATATCGGAGAGAAGGGTCTTTGACTGCAACATGGTAAAGGCATGGTTGAAGGTATGTATAGCTTCTCTCTGGATTTTGATTTCTATGAACATTGTCTATATGGGAAGAATAATCGAGTAAGATTTCCCTCTGGTGCAACGAGGGAAAAAGGAATTTTACAGCTAGTTCACAATGATGTTTTTGGACCTATGTCAGTCCCATCATTGGGAAAATATGTGTACTATGTCTCATTTATAGATGAATTCTCAAGGAAAAATTGGATATATTTTCTTAGGAAGAAATCTGAAGTCTTTGACAGGTTTAAATATTTTAAAGCTCTTGTTGAGAATCAAACAGAGAAAAGAATTAAGGTGTTGAGGACAGATAAGGGCGGAGAGTTCTATGGGAATGAATTTGAAGAATTCTGTAAGAAGTGTGGTATAGCAAGGCAGAAGACTACTCCATATACACCTCAGCAAAATGGAGTTCCAGAAAGGATGAACATGATGTTGATGGAAAAAGTAAGGTGCATGCTTAGTGGTGTCGAGTTAGGGTAAGAATTCTAGGTAGAGGCAGTGGGTACTACATGTTATCTGGTCAAAAAATCACCCTCATCAGTGTTGGATGACAAGACTCCATAAGAGGTATGGACTAGTAAGGAACCTTCTCTCACACATCTTAAGGTATTTGGCTGCGATGCATATGTTCATGTTCCAAATGAAAACATGAGTAAGTTGGATAAGAAGGGTTAAAAATGTATCTTTATTAGATATAAATATGGTCTCAAAGGTTATAATCTTTGGAACCCAAAAACTAAGAAGGTAGTGTATAGCCGAGATGTGGTATTTAGAGAAATGAAGGATGTTGTTAAACAAGAAGTCCTACCAAGTAAGTAAGAACCAAAGAAGATAGATTTTGATTTAAAGGATGATGAACCAGACTCTACAGACGAACATGAATCAGAAGAAGAAGATCCACATACTCCAGTATTGAGGAGATCAGTTCGAGAAAAAAGGCTACCAGAAAGGTATAGTCCATCTAATTTCCGTTCAAATTTTTCTTTGTTTATTACTGATGATGATCCTAGAATTGTCAGGGAGGCAGTGGATTCGGAGGATAGAAATATCTGGAAAAGGGCCATGGAAAAAGAAATGGCATATTTGGATAAGAATGAGGCTTGGTATCTAGTGGAGTTGCCAACTGGAAGAAATCCCATTGGCAACAAATGGGTATTTAAAAATAAGGTGAATGTAGAAGGAAAAGTGGAGAAATACAAAGCTCGGTTAGTAGCAAAGGGTTATTCCTAGGTTGAGGGAATTGATTTTGGTGAGATTTTTTATCCTGTTTCCAAGTTAACCTCCATAATATTTATGTTATCTATTGTTGCTGCATTAGATTTTGAAATAGAACAAATGGATGCGAAGACAACATTCCTACATGGGGATCTGGAAGAAGAAATCTATATGAAGTAGCCATAAGGTTATGCTGTGAAAGGAAAGGAGCTGGTATGCAAGCTGAAAAAGTCCCTGTATGGTTTAAAACAATCACCAAGGATGTGGTATCAAAAATTTGATACTTATATGTTGGGACTTGGCTTCACAAGAAGCAAAGAGGATCATTGTGTGTATTTTAAATTAATTGGTGATCATTTGATTTATTTGGTCTTGTATGTGGATGACATGTTGTTAATAGGAAACAACAAGGAGATTATACAGAATGTGAAAATTCAGTTGTCCTCTAAATTTGACATGAAGGATCTTGGTGCTTCAAATTTCATTTTGGGCATGGAAATTAAAAGAGATCAGAAAGGGAGGAAACTCTGGTTAAATCAGAGAAAATATGTCAAGACAATATTGCAGAGGTTTAATATGCAAGAATGTAAACTGATTAAGGTTCCTATTCCTATTGGTGTAAAGTTATCTATGGATTAGTGTCCCAAGACACATGAATAAGAGGAGGACATGTCTCATGTTCCATATGCGAGTGCAGTTGGCATTTTGATGTATGCAATGGTTTGTACTAGACCGTACATTGCACATGTAGTGGGAGTTTTGAGCATGTATATGTCAAAACTAGGGAAGGAGAATTTGACAACAATAAAAAAGGTTTTTAGGTATTTGTGTGGCACTGATAACTATGGATTGTGCTACGATGGAAGACCAGGATTGGACAAAGTGGTGTATATACATGGCTTTGTGGATGCAGACTATGCTGGAGATCTGGATCATAGGAGATCTAGAAGCATGTATGTGTTTAACCTGTTTGGAGGAGCAATAAGTTGGATGAGAAAAATACATGATGTAGTGGCACTTTCAACTACAGAAGTTGAATACATGGCATCCACTCATGCAAGTAAGGAAGCAGTATGGCTACAAAGATTGTGTTCAGGTATTGGGTTGGTACAACAAGCTGTAAGGATAGAGTGTGAAAATCAGAGTGCAATTTTTCTAGTGAAGAACCCTACTTATCATTCAAAGACAAATCACATTGATGTTCAATATCACTTTGTGAGAGACATGATTGAAGAAATGAAAGTATCACTGATGAAGGTGGACACTTTGAAGAATGTTGCAGAATCATTAACAAAATCTGTGAGCACTGATAAGTTATGTTGGTGTAGAGGATCCATGGGCATTACTACCCTAGATTGTTGACTATGTAACCCTGTAACCCCCTATATGAAAAGTAAACAACAAGTGGGAGAATGTTGGGTATGTGTTATATTATTTGCACGAGTAGTAGTGTAGTAGAAAAACAAAATTGCCTCGGGAAATGTGTCATGTGTTTAGGTGGTTTTCGACACATGGTTTTTGTCGATGGTTTTCTATTTCTAGTTAAGGAATTAGGGTTTTGGACTAATCCAAGTCATTGGGTTAGGGTTTTAGATGTTTTTGGATCCTATATGTATATTGTATTGTAAACAATGTATCACAATGAATAATATGGAATATGCTGGTTTTTCTGGTTTGGGTTTCCAAGGGAAAAATCTCTGTGTAATGTTTGTATTTGCCATTGTATATTTTCTATTCTTTTTTGAATATATGTTTGCAGTAAATATTGTACAAGGTTAGAATTTACAATATCATTATACCATTGATCATTGTTGGCATGGATATAACAAACTTCCTTTTCAAATATATTATGGTCTTGATAAAGTTCATCCTCTTTTCCCTATTATCTGTTGATTCAACTACTAATTTGCACAGTCCATGCCCCTTGAAATTTTTTCTAGGATTAATTTCAAGGTCGTATTCTTCTAGGGATTTTATCCAATTGACCCTTTTTTCTCCCAAATATTTCTTATAGCAAGGTAAGGCATAATTACCTTGGTTTTGGATTTGATCAAGTAAGGTATGAAATGAAAAATTCTCTTGAAGACAAAAAGACAACATAATCCTGTTTTTCTACTTTCAGATAGTCCGACTCTTCCCCTTACCATCTCGAACTCACAAAGGCGATTGGATATTCATTTCCCTCTTGATTATTCTGTGTTAGGACAATTGAAAATCCAATATTAGAGACAAATGTGTATATTATAAAATCTTTGCTAAAGTCATGACTCATCAGTGTGGGATATTGTGCTATCTCTTCTTTGATTTTCTCAAAAGAGGAATTTTCCATAGAACCCCACTTGAAATCGACATATTTCTTTATCATTTCTTGGAGAGGTTTGAAATTTTCAGCAAAGCTCAGGATAAATATACTTACAAAATTAATTTTACCGAGGAAGGATTGCAATGATTTATTATTATGGGGAAGATGTATTTTTTATATGGCTTCATTTCTTTCACGTTAAATCATCATTCCTTCTTTGGATACAATGAATCCCAACATCCCGCCTTCATCAACGATGAACATAGATTTCTTAGGGTTCAACGAGATACCATATCTTCTATATTTGTTAATATTTTCCTTAAGTGAGTTATATGATGTTTCTTTTCCTTGGAGAAGATTGTGACATCATCCAAATTCACCACTACACAATCCCCAATTAGTCCCCTAAAATCTATGTCCATAGCTCTTTGGAAATTTTCTCATGCATTGATCAGTCCAAATGGAATTTTCAAGTAAGCATAACTTATAAGTTCCCCATTTGGTTTGGAATGCAGTTTTGAATTGATAATCATGTGCAACTAAGACTTGGTTATAACAAAAAAATCCATCTAGCAATGAGAGCATCTTGGAACCAGAGACACATTGCAATATTTTCTCCATGGGTGGAACGGGATAATTTTCTTTCTCTGAATCCTTATTTAAGTTCTTGAAATCAAGACAAAGTCTCATGCCGCCATTTTTCTTCCTTACAGACACAATATTGGAAATCCATTGGGTATGTTTGACTAGGAATATTATTCTTTCTATGAAAATATTTTTTAGCTCTCCTTTGACTTGTGGCTCCAAGATGTGGTGCATTTTCCTCAACTTTTTATGAAAAGGATTTATTTTGGACTTCATTGGAATGATATATTGGATGATCTTGGTTTCATAGGTCTTGAACTCATCATATGTCTAAGAAAATATATACTTGTGTTCATTGAACAATTTGATCAAGGCCTACCTCTCAAGTACGGAGAAATTTTTTCCAAGGTCGATATTTGAGGCATGTTGTTTATTCCCAGATTTATCACTTCACACTACATCATTGAGCTACTGGTCTTGCAATTTATAACCGTATTGAATTTATCTTGAATCTCATATAGCTTCAACAACCTTTCCACACTCCTGGGGATATTATTGATTGGGATGGCCTTATTCTTTTGTTGTGTTTGATCTACTAAGTTAGGAACAACTAAGTTCATGTGTTGATCATGTTTACCATCATCAATTATTGAATATTTGAAGTTACCGTCAATGTGTATAAATCTTATGATCTACTAGTCATCATAAACGACTCTCTAGTTAGTTACGATATTGAGAATCGAAGAAATTTACAATAATTCCACAGTAAAAGTGTTAGGATGTATTCCTTCTGATGGAATTATCCTAGATGCTAATTTTTTTATTAAATCAATGTCATAGATCAGAGATCGAGGAACATGAATGATATCAGAAGAAAAAAAAACTAATCAATTCCCATACTTCTTGTTGGTAGTGTTTAAGGTGACTTGAAACGAAATGTATGGTCTTTATTACCTATCTTATAACAATTTATGAATCATTGAATACCTTAGCCTTCCTTGCTCCCAAGTTTGCTACTTTTTTCAATCCTTGCAATAGAGCTTCATATTCAACAATATTGTTTGTGCATTGAAACTCAACTAGCCTCATTATAGTGCTAATACTCGAGAATATCACGAGGCTAATACTCGACAGTATCATGATCAAACTTAGGAAAAAAATTATCAAGATGTTTGGGCACATCATGGAGTACTCCAGGAACTACCACAACATCGGGTTTCAACCAGGATCGATAAGGTGGGTTTTGATTATTCTCATCCATGGGTTGAGCATTACATAGAACTAGTTGTATCTCTTCCTCTAATTTCGATTAAATTTTTTATTCTTCTTTCCCCTCAGTATTTTATCCAGGTTCACTTCTTGGTGTGATAGGTGGATATTCGGGTGGTGAGGGAGGTACACCACCTGCAACAACAAGAAATAAAATATCCAGTTCAAAATTAGAAGATTCTGAAATGAATTTCAAGGCTTGGGACAAGTGATATTCGGGAATCCTAAAAAGTGGGTTTTCCTGGGATTTTTAAGGTTCTTTGAAGAAAGGGTCTACCANGGGGTTGGCTAGTCTGAATTCTCCACTTCCTACTGACTATGAGTTCGTGGTATTCCCTAATTATTGTATCAATCTCTCGGATGGTATATCTATGAGGGATTAGAGAAGAAAATATAGGTTCCAAGTGGATGGGATCTCGTTGAGTGGTAACCTGAGTGGGTGTATTCATAGAGTATGATAGAGGATGTGAAGTGTTCTCTAGATGAATTTGATGGGAATCATTAGAATGAGTTGTATTAATAAGAAGAATAGAATTGGTAGGGTTTAGTGTTTTCTTTGTAGCCAATCAGTTCAATAGTCCTCCTACTAGTTCCTTTTTGTTGACGAGTCTGAATGGTCTACCAAGTAGGTAAGTTAGAACACCCAATGACAGGTCCCAATTAGACCTACTCTGATTTGGTGTATCATTTATGTCCAATATGTGGGCCTGGTTTCCACTCTAATTAATGATGTAAATATGAATATGGGAATCGAAGGTTATCATATGAATTAAATTATAAAGCTAAATTGAATAACACTAATTACTTCTTAATCTAAATGCAATCCTAAACTATTATAATCCTATCTTGATCGGGAGTAAACTAGCAAAGATTGAATACAATTAAAGATAATACTAGTTTAATTAGAAAGAATTCATGCATTCACTAATAAGTGCTAACAACAACATTACATGCACATTTGCAATTAGTTGTAATCTGCATTTATAACATTCTGGATGTATGCAAAAGGAAACATGTGATAACCTGAGCATATAAAAACATTACAGAAGAAATCCATACAACAAATATTGAAATACTCAAATAGAAGACAAATGCATTAAGAAAAATATCAAATAAATTCACCATACTCCCATATTTCTTAAATTCCTTGCCGCCTTCTTTATCAACTTCCTCTATTGATTCAATATCTCTCGTGCTCAAATTCCTCCTAGTTTCTACATCCTCTATTTTCATTTGAGGTGGTGGTTCTTCTTCTAAATCTTCTAGGGTTTCCATCTCAATTTATTCAAGTAGATTATCTGATGTTCTCCACAAAATTTGGTAATCTTTTCCAATTGTTTCCTAATTTCCTTTGATGTCACTCATGATAGATTTCCTATTATTAAGGAGTACTTGATATTTGATCCTATGCTTCGCTGTGTAGACTAGTAGGATGTTAGGAAGGTTGTCATAAACATATTTCCAATATACAATATTGTCATCTACACTCTGAAACCTTTGGTACTTTTCCTTCACACTCTCGATCTGTAGACCTAGCTTAAGGTGATCTGACCTATTATTTTGAATTCTACTTAATAGATAGAATAATTTCCTTTTTACATGTCTAAGTTCCTCATTGGCGTTGTTGGATTCTTCTTTGACTACCTTCGGGACAACAGTTACTTTTTTGTTTTCTTGTACAATATTTTTCAAGAATTCATTGTCTTGTAGTAGTTGTCGAATATAGAGTTCTATTTCCCATTATATGCACTTATCTCTAGGAATTCATCTTGTATACTTTCCATTTCTTGAGTATGTGCAACTTTAAGTTTCTCCATTTCTTCTTGAAGTAGCTTCTAGTTTAATCCATCCTTCTGTTTAAATTCTTCACTCAATCTCTCCTCCTGAAGTTTCAATTCCTTTTGTAATTCTACTCTATACAACTATTCTACTTCCTGGGCTTATATCTTGAACTCATCGTTTAAGTTTTCCTTAATGGTGTTCATGGCAGGTTCAATTTCAACTAACTTGCTCTGGATATGTCAAGTTCTTCTCCTTTTTCATAAACTGACATTGCATTTGCACCAGGGAAGGAATTGAAGGCTGATGATTCTTGTATTATGTTTCCCTCTAAATCATCCCCTACCTTCCACTTGATTCTCCTCTCAACTAGTTCTTGACTAAGTGTTGTTTCCCCTCTTTTCCTTTTAGTAGTTATTTTCTCAATCTCTCTCATCTTGTGACTATAGTGATATTCGCCTACAACTACTACAAATTCATGTATTCTCAACTACTTAGATGTATAACACAGATTTCCAGGAATAGCTGCAAGAGGGGCACATTTTTCTATCGGGACTGTGACTATGCCAACATCGATATTTATCACTACAACAATTTTCACTTGATCAGGTGCCTTTTCCTGTGATTTGGCTACATTCCTTTTTTTTTCTTCTTATTTCTTCTTCCTTTCCATTTCAATATTTGTATCTACTTGAGCTTCAACCTCTATTTTTGTGTTATTTTTTTCATCTCCATTGTTCTTCTATGAAACTTTGCCCTTATATTTGTTTATGTCCATTCCTTCTTATTTCTTTTCCATCCACGGTCTTTTTCTCTACTGATATTTATCTTCAGCTTCATCGAACTTCCTTTATCTCTTTGCATATTTCTGCCTTTGTTATCTTTCTTTGTCTTTGTTCTTTTCCTTATCCCGTTGGAGTGATGCTTTAAATTTCTCCTTTACCAGAGCCCTATCTTCATCTTATTCCTTTCATAGATTTTCTTTGGCTAGTTCAGTTGGTATCTTGTCTAATATTTCCTCAAAACAAAGAGATCCCCTAAAGAGATATTCTCCAAAATTATCTTCATTAACAACCTATTGGGTGAGCTTGACAACCTTAATATGCTTAAATACTACATTTTGGGGATCATGTGTTAGGAACCAAATACCAATATAGCATATAAAAACCTCAGAAAAAGTACTCAACACCTTGAAAAAGAGATAATTTCATATAATAAGCCTCTTCGAGGGGGCGACCTCCTTTCACCCCTCTTAAATGCTCACGTACAAGATGATTCAAAATGAAAATGTATCCTTGGTATATATAGGAGAATAGGAGGTACAATTACATCTAATGGCCTAAAGCCGACATAAATAAAATAACATTACTAATATAATATGCCCCAATTAAGGGGTAATGAGCCAATATTAGGGCTTAACATGCCCCTCCCCTTGAGACAAGTGTTGTCCACAATGCTTGAGTAACTCTGGATGATTCTGTATAAAAGACTCATCTTCCCAAGTGGAATCTTTAGTCGGTAGTTTCCTCCATTTAATGAGATACTCTAAAATGGATCTATTCCTCAACTGGAGAATTCTTGTGTCATTGATGGCTTCAGGCTCCAATATGATTTTTCCTTCCTCGTCAAGTTCTAGCAATATAGTTTGAACTGGGATCTTGTCGCCTATAACCTTCTTTAAGCATGAAACATTGAAGACTGGGTGTACTCGTGAAGATGCAGGCAACTCCAATTGGTATTCCATAGTACCAATCTTTTGCAACACCTTATAAGGGCCATAGTACTTTGGTGATAATTTATTATCCTTCTTGGCTTTCTTGAGGGACATCTGTTTGTATGGATGTAGTCTTAAAAACACCCAATACCCCACTTCAAAACTTCTTTCACTATGATGTTGATCTCCTTGTTGTTTCATGCGATTTTGTGCTATGGTCAGGTTGTCCTTTAAAATTTGGAGAACTTGTTGTTGATTCTCGATGTGATCCTCCACTGCTTGAACCTTATATTTTTCTTTTAGAGAATAAGTGATGGAAGGAGGGTGGTATCCATAAAGTGCCATAAATGGTGTCATTTTTGTTGCAATATGAAATGAAGTGTTATACCACCATTCTACTAAGGGTAACCATTTGAACCATTGTGTTTGTTTATCAAAGACAAAGCAATGAAGGTAGCCTTCTAGACATTTGTTCACTATCTCGGTTTGTCCATCATATTGAGGATGATAGGATGAGCTATGATCCATTTGAGTACCCAAACAAGAAAATAATTATGTCCAAAAATGTCCAGTGAAGATGGGATCTCTATCACTTACAATAATCTTTGGGCTGCCATGTAGCTTTTGAACTTTCTCCATGAATGCGGTGGCAACTGTACTAGCTTTGAAGGGATGAGAGAGTGAACAAAAGTGTGCGTACTTGGTCAGTCTATCAACAATCACCATGATGACACTCTTTCCTTCAGACTTTGGTAACCCTGTGATGAAATCTATGGAAACCTCCTCCCAACACTGACTTGGGATGGATAATGGTTGTAAAAGACCCGGGGTCTTAATTGTTTCCACCTTATTTTGTTGGCAAACCAAACATTCTGCCACAAACCTTTGAACATTAGTTTTAAGGCCATCCCAAAAAAAATCCTTCTTTATTCTATGGTAGGTTTTCAAAAATCCCGAGTGCCCTACTACTGGAGAGGTGTGCAATTCCAATAGTACCTTTTGTTTGAGTTGGGAGTTCTTACATAAATATAAGCGATCTTTGTACCATAGTGAATCATTTTTCCATGTAAATGTATCTGATGCATTGGAATCCTGCTGCAACCTTTGAATGAGCGTCCACACTTTTTTGTCATTTTTCCATTCATCCCTTGCTTCTATTATCCAATTGGGTTGGATGATCAAGATAGCATAGAGAAAGGCCTCAACATATTCATCCTTTCTTGAGAGTGCATCTGCCACAACATTTTTCTTCCCCTTTTTATAGATGATTTAAAAATCATAACCCAATATCTTGGTTACCCATTTTTGTTGTTCTTCTAAAGATTGTCTTTGTTCCAAGAAGTATGTAAGACTATCATGATTTGTTTTGACCTTGAAGTGCCTACCTATTAGGTAAGGATGTCATTTCTTCAATGCATGTGGTATTGCCATCATTTCCTTCTCATAAATGGGTTTGTGTAAGTCCTTTCCCTTGAGTGGTCGACTTTCAAAATCTAGGGGCCTTCCTTGCATTAGGACAACACCAATTCCATTTCCCAAGGCATCACATTCCACAATAAAGGTTTTTGTGAAGTCTGGAGTGGTCAAGACAAGAGCTTTATGTTGAAATAATGTAACTGCGAAGGGCATTCTTATTATTTTGTTATTGGATTAAATCCCCATTGTGGATTAATCATGTCATTATTATTATTTTTATTATTAGGTTAAATCCCCATTGAGGATTAACCAAGTCGGTAAT
>ML777934.1:931637-946973 GCA_009831015.1 Picea engelmannii | reverse complement strand
ACAAAGCTGGCTGAGAAGAAGAAAGATGGGCCCTCCAGGGCCATGCTCAAGTCGCTCCTGCTCTCGGTACTCCATGTCTAGGACCATGTGGGCCTCGAGACATGATCTCCTAGTTATCCCTAGATATCGGGGATAACATTGACAAGATAAAGGGACAAGCTTCAAGCAAATGACAAGAAGCAGAAAACTACTGGTTCCATCGTATTTAGGAATGTCGAATTGACTACAGCCTTCATGAATACCAAAATGTCATGATCAAGTTGTCTGCTCGTCATCCAGGTATGAATTTCGATATCATTTTCGTTTTTTGAATTGATAGGATTAATATAATGAATTGAGTTTGGTTTTCAAATAGCTCTGTCTATTGTTCGAAATGACTCTGTTATAGCCATATCAAGAATGGTTATGTTGTTCATCTTGTACATTGTTTTCATTTTGCTAAAATTAAATGAAGTTTTGATTTGGTTACACGAATTGGTCATGCCCAGTTTAGCAATTGATTGGTTTTCATTGGGTTTGATTCGTTTGTCTGTTGGTGTGAGTTAATGCGATCAATGGTGTGTGCCTTCGCTTGGATTTTGTTTGTATCTGACCTGTAAAGGAGATTTTTTATGCTAAAATTAGAGCACGGCCATGTTTTGATTTGGTCTGATTTCGTTGTGGTTGGATTATATCGGCTCTGATTTTATGGTGTGATTTTGGAACGATTTCGTGAGTTTGACTGTTATGGTCTTTTAATATGTTATGTGATGTAATCTTCTAAATCAGGAATACAAGTCTGTTCGACTCTGATTTGGAAAGAACGACTTTGTTTTGTATGGAAACGATATTCTCATTTAGCCTATGCAGAAGATATCTTCGCTGAAATCATGGAACTGTTTTGATACATAACGACTATGTCAAACTCAAACTATTCGATTCACTCTTGATTTGATTGGGTTGTTGCATATTTTGAGTTAGCATGATTGTTTTCATGAGTTGGATTCGTATTGAAAGTAGACTTGATGCTGCTCTGTTGATTTTAATTTTCAAAATGAGTTTGTTAACTCAGATCGACTTATGTTATCTCTGTCGAATTCGTATGATGAAATTCGGTTAATAGTTCATTTTGAAATGAATTCTAGTAATAATTTCATTAAGAGTCGATTGATTTTGTCCACCCCCTATTGGCAATAATAAACGATTGGGCGAATCCCACAGACCCTGTTATCAACCGATTGAATCCATTATGATTTCGTTTACATACCAGTTTTGATTTGATTCGCTAATATCATGGATCATTTGTTGTGTTTAATATATTGTGATCAATTTGAGAAAATGATACTGTTAATTTGGTTTGGATTAGAAGTGATTTTGTTGATTGCTGAAGCAACTATTTGTGATTTCAATTGGTTATGAATCGATTTCATTACTGTCGGTTATCCAATATGATTCCATTTACTCGATTTTGCAACAACAAACGAAATAGAGTATATGCACCTCTGTAGTTGTTTGATTGATCTTAGTCCTGTTTTGATCTCAAATTAGTATAACAATTTCAATTTGAATGATTCGTTTGTCTTTCAAATAGCAATTAGCTACTTGTTAATAGTTTTAATTTAATTTTTTTTAAAGATTTGAATTGATTTTAATGTTGATTATGTGTCTGATTTAGACCAGCTATAGAATCGCAAAGTTCTGTAGCTAGTCTTTAGAACTAGATTTTTATTGACTTTATCAATAAAATATCCTCTTAACTTTTCCTTTTTTGACCTCTTTCAGGTACATTCGAATTGCATGGGACATGTTGTGGTAGTCTAGTAAATATTTGTGTGATACAGTTTTATTTTAGGTTCCTAGTTTAGTCAGACTTGGGATATCATCCTAGATTTTTTGTAAACAGTTTTGATAACTTCCACAGGGATGTTTTACCCTGTGGGAGGTCTTTAAATACTTATTATTTTTTTTAATAAGGAGCATCCTCACTTCTGGGAGAATCAGGCCATGGATTTCTAATACAAACTGAGACAAGAGTTGATGTCTTGCTACAACTTTCGCTTTCAATATATCAAGCTTTTGTTTCAAGTTTATGCATGTCACTTTGCAGTTGATTATAGACTACTTTAGCTATCATAATCTATTGCAGGATGATATGATTTGATAAATGTGTTATCCATATCTGATCTGTTTCATCATTTTAAAAGTACAACAATTACCTTGTTTCAGTTAATGAATCACAGATTTCTCTTCTTCGTTAATTGAATCATTTCATATAGATCTTTGCATATAGGTTTATCTAATTGTGAAGATTTATAAATCATAAGATTGTTGTAAATTTTTTATGTCTTGTTTGTCCTGTAATTATATTTGAAGAGCACAACCGCTTCTAGTTTACAAGAAGCTAGTGGATAATTCGGTGCAGGTTTCTTCCCTTCGATCAGCTAAGACAATCATTACATACAGGACAAACCTGGAGCGTTTATCCAGGTCAGTTTGTTATTTATTTGGTAGTTAATTTGTTAATATAATTTAAGTAGTTTAGTTAGATATATGTGTAGTTTAGATGTGTAGTTAGAGTTAGTATATTAGTTGTTTAGTTTAGTTATTTTATTTTATTTTATTTCTTTTTTCATAAAATCGTAAAAATCAAAAGACAATGGATCGCTGTCTTAGGACATAATGCAAATGAGTTTTTTCAGGTTTTCATTCAAATCTGTAAATTGTAAATTTTGTACATTTTGTGAATAAGATTTATTTCTGTTAGTAGTTAGATATTTAATTTCTTAGAGTTAGCATAGTATTAGATAGTAGATTGTATATATAGAATAGTTAGATTTGTTTAGTTTGTTTTAATAGTTAATTTTAGTTAGATTAGTTTATTAGTTTGTTTTAATAGTTGTTTTTAGTTAGATTAGTTAATTTAGAGTAGTTTTCTTTTTGTTTTCTTAGGACTTAGATCGGCTAATGGAGCTGCTAAACCCGTCAGGGTGGTTCATCCCAAACGGCTTGGGCTATTAGACAACCCCAGACCAGTTCCACTCTCCCATTTGATGGACGGTCAATTTCACACGTCAACAAATGGCACTAGAAGGATGGTCTGAAATTAATTAATGGCACCAGGCAGTCGTAAGACTCCTCCACCACCTAATCACTCACCTATAGTGACTAGAAGCCATTCGAATGATAATATTCCCCTTCAAACAACAACTACATCAACCGACGATCCACGGATCATAGTTGAGCCAGCAACCCCTAATCCTACAGGTGGTGACATCCAAGAGATTGTCCGTCAATCTCTTATAAGAACTCATAGTTCCTTAGCCCATTTTAGGGAACCAAATCGTCCATTGGACCAACCTTTGGATTTCTTTGATATCAAAGAACAATTAGGAGGCACTGATCTCACTGTGAATCCTACAGATCCAATCCTAAATCCTACTGCAGGAGGATCTGGGATACCTCCTTCACCACCTCCATCATCTCCTTCCTCTTCTGGAGGAGATTCTTCTGACAAAGGCAGTTCCCCTTCTCAGCCTTCCACACCCACTACACCAATGGCAAACCAGAACAACCCTGCTAGACCTTGGCTTGACCATGATGCCATAGCTGTACCTGGAGCTCAGCATCCTTTACCTAAACACCCAGAGAAATGGCTTCCCAAGTTTAACCCTGACTCAAAACAGATCATCGAAGATCACATTAAAAAATTTATGTTAGCCATAAGACTCTGCAATGTCGAACATGAAGACATTGTCTGTAGGTTGTTCCCCTATACTTTCGAGGGCAATGCATACACATGGTACTTTGCCCAGCAACCCCATACCATTCTGTCTTGGGAAAAGTTTGAGTCATGTTTTTTGGAAAAGTTCGGAGACGGTAAGCCTCTGGAAGTCGTAGTCATGGACCTTTCTAGATTAAGAATGAACCCAAAAGAAAAAGTTAAAGACTTTAATCAAAGATTCTTAACACTTAAAAACTGAATCCCTACAGATTCCATGCCTACCAAGAATCTTATAATAGCATACTACACTAAAGCTTTGCATCAAAGTATAACTATTTGGGTTAAATGATCTAAGAAAGCCACGTTATTAGAAGCCTTCGAGGAGGCCAGCCAGATTGAGAAAGACATACTTAGTGTTAAATACTCTACTAGCAATGAAACAGAGACTAGTTCTTCTTCCAAAAATAAGATCAAAATCCTCCCCAGACCCACTCAAAGTAAAACACAACCTGAAAGCTATGATTTAGAAAACTTAACTAAAGTTGTTCAAAAACTGTCAAATCAAGTTATAGACCTAAAAAGGAAGACTGAAGAAGCTTCTTCGAGAAAAGGACCTTACAAGCCCCCGTTCCGGAAGCCTTTTCCTACCAACCGACCTAATCCAACCACCGAAGGCCTTAATCTAGAAAGTCTGCAATGTGCCCTTCAAACAATTCTAGAAGCCCAAGATAACTTGATCCCTCCTGAGATTCTTGAGGAGGTAGTTGACCAAGAGATAGTTCAAGAAGAGGAGTCTTCTCCAAACATTTTTGGAAACTTCTCGGATAGCATCTTTCAAGCTAACTTCGAGACAGTGCATCCCTATAATACCAAGAGTAAGACAACAAACAAACCTTCTTCCGAAAACACTACAGCTTCGCCTCCAAAGTAATCTAAATCAGCTGAGACTAAATAGAGTAATGTGAACCCCAACTTAGATTATGATGTAGTTGAAGATCTTAAAAATTTGAGAGCTAACATTTATGTTTATGAGTTATTGAAATTTCCATTTCTGCTACAAAAAATGTTACAAAATATCTCAGAGAATGGAAAAAATGGTAATTCTAATGGTAACAAGGTTGTGCAAAACAAAGTTCCTTAGAAGAATTCCACTAAAAGCAATCATGATCCTCAAGATAAAGGAAGCCTTCCTGTAAGTAATGTAAGTAATGTAAGTAATGTAAATAATGTAAATAAAGTAGCTTTAGAAACTGCGAGTAAAAACCCGCAAGCTACCACTCTCAGTACTCGCAAAAATGTACCTCCATTTTTGTTAACTTTTGAAATCTTTAATAGAAATGTGCACAATTGTATGGTAGACTCATGAGCGTCATCCAATGTGATGCCATGGTCTGTATGCCAGAAGATTAACGCAGAAGTTGAAACCTCTACTTTAAAAATCATACAACTTGATCAGACCAATGTTAAAGCTATAGGCGAACTAAAGAATGTGCTTATTAGATTATCGTCTAACCCCAAGGTTCATCAAGTCATTGATATTATTGTTGTGGATATTCCAGAAGTGTATGGTTTTTTTTTAAGCAGGGACTGGTCGAAGCAGCTACACGACTATTTTTCTACAGATTGGTCTCACCTATGGCTTCCAGAGAACGACAAGCCTAACAAGATCAAGGTAAATTGTGAATGCTACCTTAAGTTCACAGTCACAGATTTAAACGATCCTAACGAACCATTTACACCTTTTGCTGATTCACCCGAACTACAAGGGATGGACACCTTCTTCGGAAATTTCATGGCTAAGGCTTCAACTATCACCAATCCTGAACAACAATCCGAGATTGTAGCATATGTGCAGCCAACAGCTTCTACGCAACGGTCTCAGGTACCCGATGAAAATCAAATTTGGTCTCTTTATATTCACGGGTCAAAGTCTAAAGAAGGAGCTGGTACAGGCTGCGTTATTATCGATCCGGTAGGTAACAAAACATTGATTGCATGTAGGTTAGAATTTGAATGCACTAATAATATTGCAGAATATGAGGCTTTACTGCAAGGTCTCAGAAAAGATTTAAATATGAACATTCAAAATTTGACCGTCTTTGGTGACTCTGAAATAGTGGTTAGACAGGTAAGAGATTATATCCACTGTCTGTCTCCGCATCTTAAAAGTTACCAATCTGAGGTATGGAATTTAATGAATAAATTTTCTACTTTCAATATAAATTCTATTCCTAGATTGAATAACTCAGAAGCAGATTTATTAGCTAATGTAGCTTCTAAACTCTTTCCTGCAGAAGGCTTGTCCCCAGATGCATTCTCCGTCGAACTGTTGTTCCAGCCATCCGTTCCCGACAACATCACGAACTGGAGAGACTTTGACGATGATCATCAGATCATTAACTTTCTGCACATGGAAGAAACTTTTCAAGGCGCGGTGATAGACGAACACATGCATGATGACAATTTGCGCAATTTCACGGTAATACCAGACCCAAGAACTCCTGAATCTTCATCGAACATGGTAAACTCAATCCCTAAATCTGTAGTTAGATTAGAGAATTTTTATGATCTTCAAGATAAATTTAAAAAGACAGTCAACTGTAAAACCAATAGCTCCTCGTTATCTTATGAAAAGGTGAAATTAGGAACTAAGGAAAATCCGTAGTGCATTAATCTAGGGTTAGGGTGTTCTGAACAAGAAAAAGTTGCCTTTATTAAATTGTTCAAAGAAATTAAAGATGTTTTTGCATGGACGTATGATGACCTTAAAACTTTCGACCCTAACATCATACAGCATGTCATTCCCATGAAGCCCCAAACCTTACCCTTTAAACAAAAATTGAGAAAAATGCACCCTAAGCTCGAACCGACTGTTCAAAAAGAATTGAATAAGCTCCTAAATGCTAAGATAATTTTTCCTGTTAGGCACACTCAATGGTTTTCTAACCTTGTCCCAGTCCGGAAGAAAAGTGGGGAAATCCGACTCTGTGTCGATTTCCGAAACCTTAATAGAGCATCTAATAAAGACAACTATCCTGTCCCACCCATGGAACAGATCCTTCAACAAGTATCTAGTTCTCAGAGGCTATCCTTACTGGATGGTTTCTCGGGTACAACTAAGTCCTGATGTCTCCACCAGACCAACTTAAAACTACCTTCCGTACCCCGTGGTGCACTTATGATTATCGAAAAATGCCCTTTGGATTGATTAATGTCGGTGCCACTTTTCAGAGAGAAATGGACATTTCTTTCCAAGGCCTAATCAATCAGTCTGTCATAGTTTACTTAGATGACATGACTGTTTTTTCTAAAAACAAAACCGATCATCTAGCTCACTTACGAGTCGTTCTACAGCGATGTCGTAAATACGGCATCTCCTTGAATCCTAAAAAATCCATCTTTGCAATAGAACAAGGTAAACTCTTGGGATTTATTGTGTCAAGTGAAGGGATGATTATCGACCCCGAAAGGACTCAAGTCATCGGAAAACTCCCACCCCCCTACATCCAAAAAATCTATGCAGTCTTTCTTAGGCTAGATTAACTTTGTGAGACGATTTGTCCCCAGTTTCTTCGAAACGGTCAGGCCTTTGCAGAACCTAATTAAGAAAGACACCCAGTATCACTGGGGACCCCTAGAAAATAAATATTTTAATGCAATAAAGAAGGCCATAATAGACGCTCCGTCTCTCATGAGCCCAGACTTTTCTCAAGACTTTACACTCTACACTTTTGCTTATGACTGTTCCTATGCCGTCGTCCTAACCCAAAAGAATGCTGAGAACAATGAAGTACCCATTGGCTTTATGAGCTCTGCTTTCAAAGGCATTGAAATTAATTACCCAGCGGTAGATCAGCAAGCCTACGCTGTTTTCAAAGCAGTCAAGCACTTCCGTTCCTATCTTTTGAAGTCTAGGATGAAAGTCATTGTCCCCTATCTAGTCGTGAGGAAATTGTTAGTGCAGAAGGAACTAGGTGAAAAGAGAGCTAACTGGGTCACCTCCTTGCAGGAGTACGACTTAGAAATCACCCCATCTTAGATAGTGAGAGGCCAAGGGTTATGCAATTTGGTTGCTGATTCAGTAGCGGGACAACAAGAAGAAATCGATACGTCAAACCTAGGACAACAAGATCAAGATCTAATCTATTGCGCACAAAGCTCTGTCAGTCCTTGGTATGACGATATAAGATTCTGTCTTGAACATGGGTCAACCCCCCGTCACCTGGATCCCACTAAAATAAGAGCGTTGAGATTAAATTCTGCCTCCTTTCATCTGGTTAATGGTATCCTGTTTCGTCAAAGTTTTGACGGTGTATTGATGCGTTGTCTTGAAAAAGACGAAGTAGAAAAAGTCTTTCTAGAGTTTCATGCAGGAGAAGCTGGTGGTCATTTTGGTGGTGAAACCACCGCCCATAAGGTTTTAAGAGACGGTTATCACTGGCCCATGATTTTTAGAGACGCCCATGCCTTGTGTCGTAAGTGTGTTATTTGTCAGAAATCATCAGGGCAGTTACAAAAGCCAGCCTTTCCTTTGCAGCCCGTTTCAGTAGACTCTCCTTTTCAGTAGTGGGGCCTTGATATCATAGGTCCGATCAACCCCTCGTCCTCACAACAGCACAAATTTATTGTGACAACCACAGATTACTTTACCTGGTGGTCTGAAGCTGCCGCATTAAGACGTGTCAACACCAGTCAGGTCATTGCCTTTTTAAACTCAAATATTATCACTCGTTTTGGTATCCCTGACTGTTTGGTATTCGATAATGCTTCTTACTTTTCGTCTCTTGAGATGAGTGAGTTCTCTTTGGAAAAAGGAATTAAATTGAAGTATTCTGCTAGCTACTACCCCCAGGGCAACGGATTGGTAGAATCGACAAACAAGAACTTAATTAAAATCATCAAGAGAATGGTGGTTGAAAATCACAAAAATTGGCACAATGCACTGTTAAACGCGTTGTGGGATGATAGGGTAACACCAAAAGCTACTGTAGGTAACTCCCCTTTTTTTCTCGTTTATGGCAGAGAAGCAATTCTACCACCTTACATTCTTCTTCCTTCACTTCAGTTATCACAGAAAATTCAAGAAGAAGATTGTCCCCCTTTGGAAAACCGAATTAATGCTTTGATGAAGCTAGAAGAGGTAAGAGCCCAAGCTAAACGTAAGTTAGATCAACATCAACTATTGGTTAAAATCTGGTTCGATTCTAACTCTGCTTCTGATAGGAATTTTGAAGTAGGTGATCTCGTCTTGAAATGGGACAAATCACATGAGGGAAAGGGAGAGCACACGAAGTTTCAAAACTTGTGGCTTGGACCGTTTTTAATTGCTGAAAAGTTGGGTCCCAACTCTTTTCTATTGCAAAATCTAGAAGGGCAGCTTGACACCTATCCAATAAATGGCCAAGCCTTGAAAATATACTTTGCTTGATGACAACCCTTGTATATTATGTACATATTTTTCTTTTGTTTGTTTTCATTTGCTTGTTTTTAATTTTTCCTTTGAGTTTATCAGCTTGTGTTTTTTTGGAAATACACATACCTGTATATCGAGCTATTCAGACAAAGGAAAACAGAAAATTCCTTCGCTGAAATGACTGCTAAGAAAATTGTATAAACATCAATGGTATTTTTCTGAAATTTATATCTGTTTTGGCAAAAAGTCTGTTGTTTGAAAGAAGTTGACTGATTTCGATCTCTGAGTAAAGTTTGTCATGATCATATATTATCTTTTTACGTTGTCCCTTTTCCTTAAGGGAATGACTCAGAAGATGTCTCCCTGCTTTAGTAAGTTGGTTTTGTAAATGAACCATCTCTGGATCTTAATAAAGGACAGTTCTAAAAAAAATTTATGATGAGGTCTAAAAAAAAATAAAAATGTTAAACTATCATAATTTTCAGCGTCACCCCGCTCAACTATATATCTTTGAAGAAAAACAAAACAAAATAAATTATTAATAAGAGTTGTGGGAAGTGCTTGTAAACCCACCGGGATACTGAACAGGTCTGCTGGCAGCGGGTAAATGCATGCATGATGCTAAGACAACTTCGTTGGGGTACTGAACAGGCTTGCTGGCAGCGAAGCAATGTCGGGTATATGAAAATTTGCAAATAAGAAACCTCTTAATGTCCTTTATTCTGATCTAGAACTTCTTGGCAGGATACAGATGTTAGAGTGGGTTAAATGGCAACCCTGTCGAGGCTATGGACGCCTGCTGGCAGCAGTGGCTCTATCAACAGTATTGGATATTTTATCTTTAACATCATGACTCGTTGGTCTTAAGACTGTTATCTGTTTTCATCTTTTAAAACATTGTTGGAATAATTGGTTAATGATGATGTTTATACGATTTTCTGGTTGTTGTTTTTGAGTTGGAATTATCTTTGTTGTCCTAATCTGAATTTGTTCTTTTGGAAGAGATAATTGCTTCTACCAGTGTCGCCATTGTTGGCAGCCAATTCACATTTTTCTGCTGTCTTATAAGCTACCTACACAAATGTTTTGCAAACCTTAATTTTTTGTCGCATTGCTCAAATAAACAACACTTTTATTTTTGCGCCATTTGCACACTTACCTTCGTTTTTGTTTTCACGATTACCTTCGTTTTTGTTTTCACGACTGTAAGCGTGAAAACTTGGTCTTTCGAAGTCATATTAAAATCATTATTTAATTGTCATTATCATTCTTGTCGATATGTCCATTGCATTTTACTTATCATTATGCAGTTGGCAAAACCTTTTGATCTGTACTCATTGGACATTCTTTGTTTGATTATGTAATTTTGTTTCACAAGTAATTGAGGTTGTGATGCATTGGTGATTGGATTTACATGTTCTTTGATTTGATCTACTTGACCATTGGTTTCATAAAAATACATGCGTGTTATGGTTAAACCCTTGATATATATCATTTAATATGACTCCTAGTTCATGTTATCAAAACCTTTGGCATTAACTTGGTATTGGTTTCGATTTGTGTGTTTGGTTTAAAAACTATGGCATAAGTTTTGATTGTGCGACTGGTTTATCCGCTTACCAAAGGTTTCGATTGATTCATTGAAATGGCATAATTGTAAAACATATGCATTGTGATTTGAATAGTTGAAAGCGTCGACAGTTGTACCATTGGTAATGACTATTCTACATGGATAGAAATAGCTCCACCACCTTCACATGATGTCATTAATGCTTACCCCTATCACTGTTTCGACTCTGCTAGCATCGAGTAACCCTTCGAGCATTCTGCTCCTGTGTATGTTATGATTCCAACCCTGGTTCGTTCACATCGACCACTGTGTGCTCTTCTCTATGGCGTCGGTGGTGCGAATTGAACCGAACAGTAGTCAAGCCTTGCTACTGTTCGATAATGCTTGGAAAGACTTAGAGGATAGTGGTTGGCTCATGTTTTTATAGAGGTTTGAGGGTTTTAATCTGTTTGTTGCACAACAATTCACCCTGAATTTTGATGGGTGTAGGGCCACAATAGGTGACATTCAGCTTGAAATCAATGAAGAGTTCATTAGCTCTACCACAGGGTTAGTAGCCACGGGCCAGCGATGGTTTAAAAATTCTAAAGCTCAGGAGGTGCCATGGCCACTACTGTTCGTCTCGCGAAAGGTTACATCCTGTGACAGAGGTATGTCGATTTCCACGCCTAAACCAAGGTGGCATGATCTGTTGATAGTGGTTAAACAATTTGTGACCTGTGAGGGTCGATATGGACTAGTTTTTCTTTATCACCTTCGACTATTAATGAATTTTATGGGTTATCCATTGAATATTCCATTTTACTTCCAGCATAGCCTTTATAAAATGTCAAAAAGGTTTAAATGAGAAAAGGTCGATAGTAGCTTGTTCCACCATGGCCTAATCAAACTCATCGTTGTTCACCACTTACATCTTCTCGGTGATAGTTGGCAAGATTTTATCTCTCGAAATGGTTTTACTGATACAAAGCCTATCTAAATTGACAAGCCTGTGGTTAGTGAAACTAAGTTCAACCCTGATATCGATCTACCTGATGTTATAACTGAGAGGGTTGAAGTTGTTAAAAATCCTATGAGCAAAAAGGTCAAGGGAAACCCTACTATCGACGGAAAAGGTAAAAAGAATGCTCGACTTATATCGAGACTTGCTAGGAATAAACCTAAACCTAGTGCTGAGCAGAAGCCCATAGTCCTCAGTGAAGACTCAGACTCTGACATCAAACGCTTCCTAGCTAGTGAGTACCCTTACTCCCAAGGATTGTGCTCCGAGCGACCCTACGACTTCATTTCTAATTTACCCCCTTGCCTAAAGAATAATCCTAGTTACCTAGGGATCAAGCTTCTTAGTGAAACCCTCGGTGATTTAACCAAACCCTCACCTGCATTTTCGAAGCCCGGACAGTCATCATGTGACCAATGTAATGTGTGGTTGGAACGCTACTATACCGACGTTCCCTTATTACAGTCGAAAATCAAATCATTGGAAAATCAAGTTACAGTGTTGACAAGCCAAAGGGATAAGCTTCAAGCAAATGACAAGAAGCAGAAAACTACTGGTTCCATCGTATTTAGGAATGTCGAATTGGCTACAGCCTTCGTGAATTCCAAAATGTCATGATCAAGTTGTCTGCTCGTCATCCAAGTATGAATTTCGATATCATTTTCGTTTTGAGAATTGCTAGGATTAATATAATGAATTGAGTTTGGTTTTCAAATAGTTCTGTCTATTGTTCAAAATGACTCTGTTATAGCCATATAAAAAACGGTTATGTTTTTCATCCTGTACATTGTTTTTGTTTTGCTAAAATTAAATGAAGTTTTGATTTGGTTACATGATTTGGTCATGCCCAGTTTAGCAATTGATTGGTTTTCATTGGGTTTGATTCATTTTTCTGTTGGTGTGAGTTAATGTGATCAATGGTGTGTGCCTTCGCTTGGATTTTGTTTGTATATGACCTGTACAGAAGACTTTTTATGCTAAAATTAGAGCACGGCCATGTTTCGATTTGGTCTGATTTTGTTGTGGTTGGATTATATCGGCTCTGATTTTATGGTGTGATTTTGGAATGATTTCGTGAGTTTGATTGTTATGATATTTTAATATGTTATGTGATGTAATCTTCTAAATCAGGAATACAACTCTGTTCGACTCCGATTTGGAAAGAACGACTCTGTTTTATATGGAAACGATATTCTCATTTAGCCTGTGTAGAATATATCTTCACCGAAATCATGGAACTATTTTGATTCACAACGACTATGTCAAACTCAAATTGTTCGATTCGCTCTTGATTTGATTGGGTTGTTGCATATTTTGAGTTAGCATGATTATTTTCATGAGTTGGATTCGTATCGAAAGTAGACTTGATGTTTCTCTGTTGATTTTAATTTTCAAAACGAGTTTGTTAACTCAGATCGACTTACGTTATCTCTGTCGAATTCATATGATGAAATTCGGTTAATAGTTCATTTTGAAATGAATTCTAGTAATAATTTCGTTGAGAGTCAATCGATTTCGTCTACCCCCAATTGGCAATAATAAATGATTGGGTGAATCCCACAGACCCTGTTATCAACCGATTGAATTCATTATGATTTTGTTTACATACCAGTTTTGATTTGACTCGCTAATAACATGGATCGTTTGTTGTGTTTAATATATTGTGATCAATTTGAGAAAATGATCCTGTTAATTTGGTTTGGATTCGAAGTGATTTTGTTGATAGCTGAAGCAACTATTTGTGATTTCAATTGGTTATGAATCGATTTCATTACTGTCGGTTATCCAATATGATTCCGTTTACCCGATTTTGTGACAACAAACGAAACAAAGTATATGCATCTTTGTAGTCATTTGATTGATCTTAGTCTTGTTTTGATCTCAAATTAGTATAACAATTTTAGTTTGAATGATTCATTTGTCTTTCAAATAGCAATTAGCTACTTGTTAATAGTTTTAATTTTTTTTTTTTTTAAGATTTGAATTGATTTTAATGTTGATTCTATGTCTGATTTAGACCAGCTACAGAATCGCAAGATTCTGTAGCTAGTCTTTAGAACTATATTTTTATTGACTTTATCAAAAAAATATCCTCTTAACTTGTCCTTTTTTTACCTCTTTCAGGTACATTCGAATTGCATGGGACATGCTGTGGCAGTCTAGGAAATATTTGTGTGATACAGTTTTATTTTAGGTTCTTAGTTTAGTCAGACTCGGGATATCATCCCAGATTTTCTGTAAACAATTTTGATAACTTCCACAGGGATGTTTTACCCTGTGGGAGAACCAGGCCATGGATTTCTAATACAAACTGAGACAAGAGTTGATGTCTTGCTACAACTTTCGCTTTCAATATATCAAGATTTTGTTTCAAGCTTATGCATGTCACTTTGCAGTTGATTATAGACTACTTTAGCTATCATAATCTATTGTAGGCTGATATGATTTGATAAATGTGTTATCCATATCTGATCTCTTTCATCATTTAAAAAGTACAACAATTACCTTGTTTCAGTTAATGAATCACAGATTTCTCTTCTTCGTTAATTGAATCATTTCGTATAGATCTTTGCATACTGGTTTATCTAACTGTGAAGATTTATAAATCATAAGATTGTTGTAAATTTTGTATGTCTTGTTTGTCCTGTAATTATATTTGAAGAGCACAACCGCTTCTAGTTTACAAGAAGCTAGTGGATAATTCGGTGCAGGTTTCTTCCCTCCGATCAGCTAAGACAATCATTGCATACAGGACAAACTTGGAGCGTTTATCCAGATCAGTTTGTTATTTATTTGGTAGTTAATTTGTTAATATAATTTAAGTAGTTTAGTTAGATATATGTGTAGTTAAGATTTGTAGTTAGAGTTAGTATATTAGTTGTTTAGTTTAGTTAGTTTTTATTTTATTTTATTTCTTTTTCATAAAATCGTAAAAATCAAAAAACAATGGCTCGTTGTCTTAGGACAGAATGCAAATGAGTTTTTTCAAGTTTTCATTCAAATCTGTAAGTTGTAAATTTTGTACATTTTGTGAATAAGATTTATTTCTGTTAGTAGTTAGATATTTAATTTCTTAGAGTTAGCATAGTATTAGATAGTAGATTGTATATATAGAATAGTTAGATTTGTTTAGTTTGTTTTAATAGTTAATTTTAGTTAGATTAGTTTATTAGTTTGTTTTAATAGTTGTTTTTAGTTAGATTAGTTAATTTAGAGTTGTTTTCTTAGGACTTAGATCGGCTAACGGAGCCACTAAACCCGTCAGGGTGGTTCATCCCAAACAGCTTGGGTTATTAGACAACCCCGGACCGGTTCCACTCTCCCAGTTGACAGACGATCAATTTCGCACGTCAACACCATTGGATTCCTAGTACAACATCTACACCACCAATGGGTATAGCAATTATTGGACTATTCATTACATCTTCCCCCATAGTAAGATTGATCTTATTGCATTTTCCTAGCAATTGATAGTTCCTCCATCTACAATCATTACTTGAAACTATGGAACTAGATATACAAAGCAATTGAGATCTTTGGCTAATTTATAGTGAATGAAATTATGAGTACTGCCAGAATCAATTAGGACTATTACCTTTTTCTTTTTTATGTATCCTTCGATCTTGAGGGTTTGAGGAGTGCTAATTCCATCC
>ML777934.1:897824-921484 GCA_009831015.1 Picea engelmannii | reverse complement strand
AGATACAAGCGGCAGGATCCATGGGTGTTGAAGTGTACGAGCCAGGTGGAGGAACACAATGGCCGAAAAACTGTGGTTAACATGATATGGAAAGAAGATGTGGCGGCAAAGAACAGACGGCGGATGTATGCGATGAAGCTCCATACTTTTCGAGAATTTGGAATTCGTGAGTTGAAGTGCGCGAGTTCTCTGCCTCCGGGATCTCCGATATCCCGATATGCGATGAGCCCCTTATCCCGGGAATTAGCCCCTTCCGACTAGACCATGATCCATATGACCTGTCCTTGTGCGACCGTGGTCCAACTTTCCATCGGGATTTCGGCATTCTTGTCGACACGATGTTTGTGTCTGTTGAACTTGCGATTCCCCGAACCCCGATGGCTTATGGCCGCTGACTTGTTGACTATCAGCTCCTTGGTGCGTAGCCTTCCACCTGTCTTCCACTATTGAAAGCTGCCCCCGATATCGGGAAATCGGGCATCGGGATATCGGGATTTTTGCTACCATGTGCGCGGGACTTCCAGTTTCCCGATCCCCAACTCTGTGGGATCTCTCGCCAAGTGTCACGGTTGACAGACGACTTTGATTCAGCCGGGCAATCGCGCATCACGATTAACTCAGGTAAGAGTTTTCTTCCTTTAGAAACTCCGATCCTTCAATGGAATGAAATCCCGATTCCCCTTCTGATGTCTGACACGCGTCCTGCCAAAATTAACGGCTAGGATCCCATCGGTTTTTCGAGACTCGAAAGATCTCGGCCGTCTTTCCCTTTAAAATCCCGATACCAAAAATGTTACTAACACAAAGTACCACACGTGCCACTGCTACCCAGTCTACCTCCAAAATCATCCATGAAGATGGCTGAAATCATGGTGAAGGTGGAGACGTCCCAAGACTTCCAAGGCTGGTGTTCCACTGAAAAGGGGTCATTCCCCCTAGGCCTAGTCCTACCGGAGTCCCTTTGATGGAACATCCTCTTCCTCTCTGGTGCAAAATCCTTGATCCATCTCTGTCCTGTCTCTACCCCCTGATGGGGTCTCAACATCCATCTGGTGGGATCTTCAGCCCCGTGGAGGTCTGAACTGGTCATCTCCCCATGTGTACTAGTCCAAATGGTACCTGTCCATCGGGCATGGTCATGCACATCAAAAGCTATGCCCTCCATGGGCTCATCAATCACCGAGATCATAGAAATCTTAATCACATCTCATCATCAATATTATTAAACATATGCATAAAAACCCTAATACATTAGTCAATAGCTCAAATACATTCCAACGACCTACAATACAATATTGGAGAAAAAGACAAGACGTCCTATTGGGCTAGTGTCCAAAAGAATAGGAAAGTTCCCAGGAATATTTCATCCAAGCCATGTAAGTGAGGTGATGTGGTTGGGGGATGTCCAGACATGTGGGTGCAGTGAGGGCCAAGGATGCATAATTTTATCCGTGGGTTCCTTTATAGAAGGCAAGTTGTACCTGTCATGAATGCATTTTTTCCAATCTCGTTCTTGCCTTTATTCTTTTCTTGCTTTATTCTTTTATTTTCTTTTTCTTCTTCCTTTTCTTTTTATTCAAGGGATAACCAGAGTACACTGCCTTGGCATGGTTACCAGGATGAAAATGTTACCCACAAGTACTTTCAAAGAGATGAGAAGGTTGGATCATGATGATACCCCCTTTCCCTTGGCCATGCAACCAAAGGTCACTTCCCTAGCGTGGTAACTAGATGGTGGAAATTTCATACTGTTAGGTACCCATGAACCTAATAGGATGGCTTGTGATGAGACCCCCTATCCTCTGACTAGGTCTTGTTTGTTATTTTCTGGGTCCCTCTTGTTTCTTACTAAGAGGCCTTTTATTGCCTTCTCGGGGATCCCTGGGTGAAGCATCTCGAGATTTTATTTCTAGGATTTTGTCTTTTACCAATTTCTTTTACCTTCTAGGCCTTTAGCCCCTTCTTCCCACGAGATAATATGCTATCCTGTAGATAGGTCAACCCAATTCCCAGACAATGGGAATGGAATAAATAAGTGGGAGACAATATGAAACAGTGGTGCTATGATGGGAGCAGACGATGGCTTTTCAGAAATTTCCCCAGTGGAAAACCAAGACCTATGGGCACAGGCTTGCTAGGGCACCCTGTCAATTTCCCCAAGTGTAAGATCCAAGAAGTTGTTAGAGATAAAAGGAATCAGATGCATATATTGAAAGGTTTCAATGATAAAAGGTGACACATACCATGATACCTGGACCAATTACCTCATGGACCAAGAACCTCTTCTGATACAAGACCAAGTCGGTGGTGATGGATGTTGTTGCTGCGGACAAGATTGTTGAAATAATGTAACTGCGATGAGAATTCTTATTATTATTTTTTTATTGGATTAAATCCCCATTGCGGATTAATCATGTCATTATTATTATTATTGTTATTGGATTAATCCCCATTGAGGATTAATCATGTTGGTAATTGTATAAGTACCAAATCCCCTTTTGCGGATTGGTCATCGGACAATTACAAAGGAAAGAATAAGAAGTCATCCCCAACATTTATAATGGAAGACCCAAAATTAATTAAAGGTGGGTTTTCCCACCCAAAGTGAGAGGTCGGCCCTGCCAGTTGTGACCTTTCACACATGCTAGTCTGATATAAATAAGAGGCTAGCGCCTCACTTCAAACACACAACTCACTTGCTCATTCTCTTATGAGGCAAGATGCAATTACTAGTTGGAGAGAGGAGAAGAAGGGTGGAACATCTCTTGGGGAGGACTTTCTGTATTGGTTTGAGTTATCTCTTGAACATTGTATAATCTATTTATGATAAGGAAGTTTTTGTTGGGTTTTCTTCCCCTAGAGGGTTTCCAAGGATAAATGTTGTGTCTCTTGTGAATGTGCATTTCTCAGTGATATTGTTCTTATTATGCTCTTATCTATTGAAATGAAAAGAACTATAATAATGGCATAAACATTAATGTGATTTCAGAGCCAACCTAAAGAAAGCATTATTTGCAAGAGTAAAAATGTCACTGTTACCATACCCAAAAATTAGGGTTTGTAAAAGTGAATATTTTCATCTCCCTAACCTCCTAGAAAGTTGTTACCTCCCCCAAGGATCAATTTGGCACCTAGAGTGCACCTTTTCAGTGGTTGGATCTCCCAAAAAGTGAAACCCTAGTTTCACTAGAGTACCAGAAGTACCAGAAAACCAGTACTAGAAGTGCCGGAAGCACCAGTCCAGAAATCTGCAGATTAGTTTTGAAGGGGTAAGATTTGGATTTTCTCATATCCGAGGACACCAGGCTACTCACCTCAGCCAAGCGAACCTCCTGGTAAGGTCCAAACTTGATTCCGAGCACTTTCAATATTTGGTTATTTTTGTTGTCGAAAGTACAAGATTCCTGGAAGCACAAATCTTGTTGAGAAATTAGAAGGCATAAACAACTTCCATGCCTGGAAGTATAGGATTGGTCTGATACTTGCAGAGAATGAACTATCAATATTTATCAAAGAAGAAGTGAAGGAACATGAAGATGTCATAGAGAAAGCGAAGCATCAGAAGGACTCAATCAGGGCTCAGAGAATCATTGCAAATTCAATCAAAGACCACGTGATCTCGTATGTATCGTCAAAAGAAACCCTGAAGGAGATGTTTGATTCTCTAAGAAAACTATATGAAGGAAAGAACATCAATCGAAATATGAATCTCATAACTCAGTTGAAGAATACCAAGATGCAGAAAGGAGAAATGATTTAAGAATATTTCTCCCGAATCTTCGAGATAAAACAAGAGTTGAAAGCGATTGGAGACAGCATCGACGAAGATGAATTTTTAATAACCGCCCTAAATTGTCTCGCAAGACCTTGGGATGCCTTCATCCAGTCAGTATGCGGTAGAAAGGAAAAACTACAGTTTGAAAGCCTATGGGAAGAATGCACCCAAGAAGAGACAAGGGTAGCCAACTGTGAAGCACTACTAGCAAGGGACGATGATCAAGCCCTAGCTACTCATACAAAAGGAGGAAGGAAGAAGCCCTACTTCAAAATGGAATCTCATAGAGAACCACAACCATCAAACAAGTTCAACAACCAAGAATCTCATTCAAGAAATTTTTAGAAGAAAGGAAAACGCAAGGGATGAGATCTCTCATCTATACAGTGCTATCATTGTGATAAGATGGGACACAAGGTGAATAATTGTCCAGTTAGAAGAGAAGAGTACAAGAGGAAGCACAAAAGGAAACATGCTCACATTGTCGAAGATGAAGAACCACCTATGAATATGATTGAGGATCATGTCTTAATCTTAGCTCTCTCAGGATCTGTATCACCTGGAGAAGACACATGGCTCATTGATAGCAGTGCATCAAAGCATATGACGAGTAAGAAAAATACTCTCTTGTATTTCAGAAAAGAAGTTTTCTCAAAAAGTAACTCTTGGAGATGATTATCAATATCCCATCAAGGGAATAGGAGAATCAAACTACAAGCTAGATTCAGAAAACTCAATAATAATGAAGGACATACTCTACGTATTGGGCCTAAAGAGGAACTTACTCTCCATATCAGCCTTAGACAAGAAAGGCTATAGAGTTGCCTTCATAGATGGAGAAGTTCTTATGTAGGCTAAGGGAGAAACCTTAAATGAAGAAATCGTCATCGGAAGTGAAGAAAATGATTTATATAAGCTGAAGGGTCACCCAGAAACCACCATGACCCATGCCATCGAAAACTCATGTGAACTTTGGCATAGAAGATTGGCCCACATCAACTACAAGGCGCTACCTTGCATATGCAAAGCTGTCACAGGTTTACTAGAACTCAAGGTTGATCAGGAAGGCATATGTAATGGATGTGTGCAAGGGAAGAACATCAATAAACCCTTTCGAAAGAGGGACAACAAAGCAGAAGGAGCATTGGAACTCATCCATTCAGATGTGTGTGGCCCAATGCCATCATCCTCCATTAGTGGGTATGTATACTATGTATCATTTATTGATGATTATTCTCGTAAGACCTGGATATATTTCTTAAAATCTAAAGATGAAGTATTCAGTAAATTCAAGGAATTCAAAGCTTTGATAGAGAATCTTTCTGAAATAAATATTAAGATACTCAGGTCAGATAATGGAGGATAATATACCTCGAAGGAGTTCGTAAGCTTCTACAAAGATGTAGGGATCAAGAGGGAACTAACTACTCCCTATAATCCCCAACAAAACGGTGTAGTTGAAAGGAAGAACATAATGATTATGGAAGCCGTGAAGACCATGATTCATGATCAAGATATTCCTATGTGCTTATGGGAAGAAGCAGCTATGGCAGTTGTTTATGTGCAGAATAGACTATCCCATAGTGCACTTGGGTTCAAGACTAAATGTTCACCGAAAAGAAGCCAGAGGTAAGCCATCTCAAAATATTTGGTTGTCCAGTGTTTATCCATATACCAAAAGAGAAAAGAAACAAGATAGAACCCTCTGGAAAGAAGGGAATATTTGTGGGATACTACGAGGTATCCAAAGCCTTCAAAATCTACATACCTGGTAACCGCCATATTGAGATCAGCAGGGACATGACCTTTGATGAACAGTTTTCACTTAAGAAATTGAGAAGATGCCAGCTTGAAGAGATATATGAAGAGAAACCTGTAAATCCCAAGATGAAATAATCCCTGAGGGAAGTTCCCAAAGCTGTAGAACCTGTAAGGGAAGTCATAGCTTCCCTTGATGAGGAGACTCCTGAAGATCATGATATAACAGAAGTTCAAGAACCTCCTCAAATGACCTTCTCCCATAAAAGAAAGCCTGCTTGGGCAAGAGAGTTTATTCAATATGGAGAGAAGTATGGTGTTCCAGAAGTAACCACAAGACAGGTGAAGAGACCAAAGCCATTATCCAGTTACATGGCTTTGATGTGAAATCTACTTGATGAGGAACCGACATGTTTTGAAGAGGCCATCCAGAAGAAAGAATGGGAAGATGCCATGACAGAGGAATACCAATCCATAATAAAGAATCATGTAAGGGAAATTGTTCTGAGACCAAAAAGTAAGGATGTCGTATCATCAAAATGGCTCTTCAAGATAAAACATGTTGCTAATGGAAGTATTGAGAAATATAAAGCAAGATTTGTCTCTTGTGGTTTTTCCCAGAAGGAAGGAATCGACTATGAAGAGACATTCGCTCCTATGGCCAGATACACTTCAATTAGAACCATTATAGCTCTTGCTGCCAAGATGAAATGGAAGCTGCACCAAATGGATGTGAAGACATATTTTTTGAATGGTGCCATTGAAGAGGAAGTGTATATAGAGCAACCCCGAGGATTTGAGGTTGAAGACAGGAAGTCTCATGTCTGTCGATTGAAGAAATCCTTGTACGGATTGAAGCAAGCTCCTAGAGCTTGGTATGGCCGTATAGACAGTTTCTTGACGAGCTTGGGCTTTACCAAGAGTAAAGAAGATTCAAATATCTACTTCAAGATCATGGAGAATGAACCAGTAATACAATTACTATATGTGGATGACTTATTCTTAACTGGAGAAGAAAAGCTCATTGCTTAATGTAAATAGAGACTTTTCACTTAATTTGAAATGAAAGACCTTGGCATAATGCATTACTTCTTAGGTCTTGAGGTATGGCAGAGTCCAGAAAGAATCTTCCTTCACCAAGGGAAGTACACGGTCGAAATCTTAAAGAGATTCGACATGCTAGAAGGCAAGTCCATGAATACAACCATGGAAGTGAAGCTGAGGTTGTTGGTTGATACTTCATCAGATTTGATAGATGCCACTCTGTACAGACAGATTATTGGATCGTTGATGTACCTAACGAACACCAGACCAGACATATGTTTTGCAGTGAACACCTTGAGTCAGTTTCTGGTAGAGCCCAGACGTGTTCATCTAGTGGCTGCAAAACATGTGATGAGGTACCTTAAAGGTACAATGGATTATGGTCTCAGCTATGATGGAGATCATGACTTCACACTGAGTGGTTATACTGATGCAGATTGGGCAGGAAGCATTGCTGATAGAAAAATCACTTTTGGATGTTGTTTCAGTTTGGGATCAGCTATGATATCATGGAAAAGTAGGAAGCAATCCAGTATTTCTCTCAACACAGTGGAAGCATAGTACATTGCCGCATGTTCTGTTAGCTGCGAAGCTATATGGCTTCGAAAGTTGCTGACAGGCCTATTTGATTTGGAGATGAGAGCAACCGCGATTCTATGTGACAATCAAAGCTGCATTAAAATGACAAAGAATCCTGTGTTCCACGACAGGTCGAAGCACATAGAGATCCGCTATCATTTCATCCACTACATGGTACAGAGAGGAGCCTTGAAGCTCCAGTACATTAGCACGGATGAACAGGTTGTTGATGTGATGACTAAGCCTCTATCTCGTGTAAAGTTTGAACACTTTTGAGATAAGCTTGGTATTTTCTGAAAGGACCTTCCCTAAAAGGGGGAGTAGATGTATTCCTTGCTTCTGACCTCGTTGTTAGACGTAAAGCAAGATGAGTCATGCTTATGACCTTGTTGTTAGACGTAAAGCATGATGTTGTGTGATCCTTGCTTCTGACCTCACTGTTAGATGTAAAGCAATATGAGTCATGCTTCTAACCTCGTTTTTAGATGTAAAGAATGACGCTATGTGATCCTTGCTTCTGACCTCGTTGTTAGACATAAAGCAATATGAGTTATGCTTCTGACCTAGTTGTTAGACGTAAAGAATAACGTCGTTGATTCCTTTTTTCTGACCTAGTTGTTATACGTAAAGCAAGATGATTCCTTTCTTCTGATCTCGTTGTTAGACATAAAGCGAGATGTTGATGTGTTCCTTGCTTCTAACCTCTTTGTTAGACATAAAGCAAGATGAGTCATGCTTTTGACCTAGTTGTTAGATGTAAAGCATGATGTTGTGATTCCTTGCTTCTGACCTAGCTATTAGACGTAAAGCAAGATGATGATATTACTTGCTTCTGACCTAGTTGTTAGATGTAAAGCAATATGTGACTGACACTGAGCTACCAGCTTAACAACTATGACATTGAGCTAGTGTAGTATTGTGATGTGCCAACCTAGTGCTGTGATGAGGTATCATTTTTACTGATACATATTTGATGCAGATGATGATAGCATTCTTTCGAGAATGTTGTTTCTTTTGATGAAGAAAACTCTTGATGACTTGTAAATGTGCTAGAAAATGGTTCAAGATGATATTGATGATATTATCCTCCATATGCCACTGATGATGCAGACCTCTCTCACCTGATGCTGATGAAGAATACCCTTCTTGTTAAGGGGGAGTGTTTAAATAATGTAACTACGAAGAGCATTCTTATTATTATTTTTTTATTGGATTAAATCCCAATTGCAGATTAATCATGTCATTATTATTGTTGTTGTTATTGGATTAATCCCCATTGAGTATTAATCATGTCAGTAATTGTATAAGGACCAAATCCCCTTTTGTGGATTGGTCATCGGACAATTACAAAGGACAAAATAAGAAGTTGGCCCCAGTAGTTATAATGGAAGACCCAGAATTAATTAAAGGTGGGTTTACCCACCCAGAGTGAGAGGTCATCCCTGCAATTTGTGACCTTTCACACATGCCAGTCTGATATAAATAAGAGGCTAGTGCCTCACTTCAAACCCACAACTCACTTTCTCATTCTCTTATGAGGCAAGTTGCAATTACTAGTTGGAGAGAGGAGAAGAAGGGTGGCGCATCTCTTGGGTAGGACTTTCTGTATTGGTTTGAGTTATCTCTTGAGCATTGTATAAGATATTTATAATAAGGAAGTTTTTGCTGGTTTTTCTTCCCCTAGAGGGTTTCCCAGGATAAATGTTGTGTCTCTTGTGAATGTGTATTTCTCAGTGATCTTGTTCTTATTATTCTCTTATCTATTGAAATGAAAAGAACTATAATAATGGCATAAACATTAACAAAGATGAAGTTGATGGAAGAAGAAAAGGATGGGCCCTCCAAGGCCATGCTCAGGTCAATCCTTCTCTTGGTACTCCATCTCTATGACCTGTGGGCCTCGAGACATGATCTCCTAGTTATCCCTAAAACTTGGGATAACATATGGCTCCAACTCGGGGACATGTGCTCACCGTAGAGCACATGAGAACCTTATCATCTCTAGCATAACCTGTAGACCTGCTCAATCTCGATATGGGAATCAGTAACAAAAGTGGAGCAGTAATGCCACCCCATCATACATACATATATATATATATATATATATAAACTGAAATAAAACAATCAACAATGCAAATGTGAAAGAAAACTAACATGAAATGCAAATGGTAATACAAGAATACAAAATGCCTACTTACCTGCACTTACCTGTGAAATCAGGTCCCTCCACCTTGGTGGGGTTTGAGGAGGTGCATATTAATAGGTAATGGGTGCCTTCTTCCCTCCAAAGTGGATAAGTAAAATGAGTCGTTAACTGATTCCATTCTGACTTTGAAGGGTCCGAGCCATGACTGAATGCTTCCTTTTACATTAGTTGGCTCTCCTTTCTGGGTATCCCACATCCATACCATGTCTCCTTCCTTGTATTTTTTGACTTTGTATTTGGTCGTTCCTTGGACAACCCTGGTGTATTGTGTTGAGGGAGGAGGGTGGGCTTCTGCTATAAACACTTCTTGTTGAGATGGGTGAATTTTTACATCATCTTCATGTTTCTTTAATATCTTCACTGTCTTAATCTCTTTGTTCTTGAATTCATCAAGGAGTTGTTGGTATTCTTCTTTCTTGGGCCATTTGATCTGGTCAAAGTCCTCTTTCGTTGCAAAGGGCATATCTTCTAGAGAATACTTTTGAAAAGTTTGTATCATCTCATTTTGTGCTTAGTCATTATTGATGGGGTGAGTAATATCTTGCACATGGTCCCCAGATATTGGAACATTGAGGAGACAGCCTATTGTTCCATTTTTCAAAGGCAATTGCAAGAATGTGAGGTCCATCTCAAGGGTTCCACCTAACATTGCAACAAACTTCCTAGACAACAACATCCCCCACACATCTGGGACATCAACTACCATGTTGTCAATGTGGATCATATTCTATGGATAATCCTTCAGGAAAAATTCAACATTCTCAACCACCCCGTGTGTGAGTATGGATTTAGATTCAAAGCCACAAACATTTATATAAGGCCGTGTGACCTTTAGACTGACTTGTCGCATGACTTTGAGTGACATCATGTTGGCACCAACACCTGTATCTAACATGCAATTGTTGAGGTTCTTGTCATTCATTTCCAACATCACGAAGAAAGGAGGGTTCTCACCATATTGAACCCTGAAGTGATCAACTTGCAACATAATAGGGGGGTCCATGGGTTCATATGATCCCAAAAAGAAAGTATCAAAGCGTTCCTTGATGGATGGGATCTTGATTGCTTCTCTCAGGGGGACGTTTACATGCATTTTTGATAATGATCCTTTGAAATCAAAGTTTAGGTCAACTTTACCAGCCTTGGATGTCTTGGGAAGAAGTATTTCCAGGGGTGGGGGCTTTGCCTGATCAACAACAGGTTATTTCAAATTCTTTCTTCTGTACACCTGAAATTCTTGTTTCTTTAGCTTCTCTCATGATTCCTGGTCCAGTTTGTTTATTACTTCCATCCTTGTTGATCTGGCTGCTTCTTTGACGGCTACCTGATGTTCTGCATCGGTGATATTTATTTCAGGAAGCTCCATGAAACAATCCATGTTGTTGACTTGTTGATGGCCACCATTGTAAGGACACTCATGCTCCCAATTTGTTTCACTGCATTCTAGGCACCAAGGATTTTCATCAACAACGTTTGCAGGGGCCAAGGTATTTGGAACTTCATGCTCATTCTTTGGTTTATAAAATTGGCATCCATTCGGGAATTTCCCTTTGTATGGGACCCTGGGTGCTTGGGTCTGAGATAGTTCCAATTGGACAATCCTACTCATCATTTCCTCTGGATTTTTCATGATACCATCCATGGAGGCTTCCATCTTGGCGATACTGGTACATAGATTTGAAGTAGGCTCAGCATTGTGAACTATTTTTGGTTTAGTTTCTGTTCTCTCCCTTGGGTTAGCAAAAGGATCAATCTTGGATGAACGGAAGTTCCCCTCTATTTTAGTAGCGAGCTCTTGAGCTTTCTGAATGGATTGGGGGTTTTTATCTCTGAGAAGATACCCTAGTTGGCCATTGAAATATCTGGTGCAAACATGGACGAGGTAGTCATCTTTCGGATGATGTCTTGTGGGAATCCTTTGCAACAAAGTCTCAAATCTAGTATGGAACTCTTGAATGGACTCATTTTCATATTTGGAAAGGTTATTCAGTTGTGTGAGGAGCATATTAGGGTCTTCTTTGACACTCCATATTTTGAGAAAGGCCTCTTCAAGTCTATCCATGGTTTTGATGCTTCCATCGTGAAGGATTAAGTACCAATGCCTTTAGGAATCATAAAGAGTAGCGAAGAACAACTTCATGACTAGATATTTAGCATCATCACCAATGGGGTGAAGCTGGAAAAATGCCCAAAAGTTGCTCATGTGCTCTTCGACACTGATTGCATCAGTACCAGTAAATTTAGGCAACCACTTTTCATACTTGGGCGGCATTTGCCTAGGGTAGCCTGGTATGGCTGACATGTCTAATGGTTTGAAAAGAGTAGCTGGCCATTGTCTTTAATTGTTGGCTGGGTTCATTGTAGCGGTCTGAGAGCTAGACATGATTCTTAAAGGAAGGATCTTCCCGAAAAGTGATTTGACAACAGGAGAGTTCTTGGGAAGCTTCCTTATGAAAGACAAAGGAGGATTATTTAACCTCTTTTTAGTTTATGGAGTCACCAAATAGTTGACTTGAAACTATCAAAGAAAAGGGAAAATACCCTAGTGGATTCGCCAGGTAAGCTTGTAAGATAAGGCTCTTGAGGCAAGGCTTACCGAAAATATTTTTCGTTTGAAGAGAATTGACTCAGTGTTCCCTGGCAGTAGCGCCAAAATGTTATCTCACAGATTGTATATGGGAGAGAGGCTAAAGGATAGCAGGTCAAACTGGCAAAACAGGAACCTTCCCCACCCAATGTCACCATAATGGGGAGGTTCTTTCTATTTAGGGAGGTTAGGCCCAGGGGAGACATCCCTGGTGACCCTTGGCTTTGAAGTAACCCCTAAAGAATATGTACCTCCCTAGAACAAGACAACAACAAGAAAGATATATGGAAGATATATTCAATGGGGTGAGTACTTCATATGTAAGTGACTATCTGATACTCAATGTAAGCAATTTGATAGTAAATATTGACGAAATCAATGTTTGCAAAATGGAAATGATAAATATGTTACTTGTCAATAGATACTGGAATGATATAGCATTCGATGTAACAAATCAACACTCAATCCAATAAATGCTCTTAACTACCATTCAATTGCTTATAAAATGAAACGTTGTTGCATCAAGATGAAATAACCAAAGGTGACGTCAACATTCTAGGGTTAGTAGTGTTATAATATAGAAGATAGTGTGCTCATTTTACCATTGACGATACCTTCATCACCCAACCATAGGCCAGAGCCTCCCTCCGAGCACCTTAACCTTGACATGAGAATTCCTCTGGAAGTAAACCCTAGGCTAGATAGCCAAACAAAGAGTAGCGCATCAGTCCCCAAGGATAGCGCATCAAAAAATATTGATCAGATGTTCCAAACCCTAGCCAAGAGATATCCAAGCCAATACTGAAACTAGTTGTTGTTGTAGCTGCACCTCCAACCCTCCTCCAAACTTGCGCACCAGACTGCAACTACAGTGCGCACCAACTGGGAAACTGCAATTCTGAGATGCTACAAATGAGAACTGGTGCCCTGTATTTATAGTAATCCTACCAGTTTGCTGGGGCTGACTTCTCCTTCTCGGTATGTGTCTGTTTAGTATATTATTATTAATTCTAGCTGACTTCTTCTCTTGGAGGCTAATAGCCTAATATAAATTATCTTCTTGAGCCGACAAGGCTTCTAGGGTTATTAGCCAACTCATTAGGGTTTCTCTTGCTTCCTGAAGTCTTTTATTCTCATCAGGTTCACACGTGGGGGTAAATACCTCCCCCAGCTACCATAATATTAACACTCCCTCCTAGCTAGAGAGGTATTTACAGGTAATGGACTTGAGCAAAAAACATACCATTTATCCGGTAGAATCAATATAGTCATCTAGACTATTTCATGACTAGATAATGAGCATCACCATCACCATCAGTTGCATCATCTCTCAAAACCATACTTCATCTGAGTAGTTAAATATGGTGTTGGATAAGTCACTCTCACCATAGAGTGATACAAGAGGAGTAAAGGCTCTGAACTATTTTCCGTCTGGAAAATCTCTGTTCATCATTCATCTGAATGATCATTATCTCCAATAAATTGTTGATAGTCTTCAAGGCAATTAGAACAAGGATAGAACACACCTGTGTCTATTCATAGTAGTACACAACTACAATCCAGCGGTTAACTACCACATCAAGTAACACACAAGTACTTGATCAACAACGTAAGGTTGTGAACGGTGAAACATATTCACCACAGTAGTCCTCATCTACTGTCATATAGTATTCATAACAAACCTCTGAGAGCATCCTGCATAGAAACAATGTTATGATAAAAACTGTATCATCTAGGCCAATCTTTCACTCACGTCTGTCAGATCTGAAAGAATGTCTACCACCACAGTAGTCTTCATCTGCATAGAAACAATTTTATGATAAAAACGGAATCAACTGGGCCAATCTTTCACTCACGTCTATGAGATCTGAGAGAGTTTCTTCCCTCAGTATAGAATATCAACAATAATCATTTGGGCCAATCTTTCACTCACATCTATGAGATCTGAAAGAATGTATGCCCTCAATATAGAACATCAATAATAATCATCTGGGCCAATATTTCACTCACATCTGTGAGGTATGAAAGAATGTCTGCCCTCAATATAGAATATCAATAATGGGCTATCTGCCCCATTCCTCTCAACCAAGGAAGAAGGATTGTTTCTGATTTATGAACCTGGACCATTTCCCACCCTGGGCCATTCTTCTGACACTAAACAAAGTGTAACCTGGAAAGAATGAGTCTATCCTCAAGAAATGTTTGGACCATTCCTTACCATGGCCCATTCCTCCGACACTAAACAAAGTGTAACCTGGAGGGAATGAGTTTTCCCTAAGGAATGACTATCCTGGACTATTCCCCACCCTGGGCCATTCTTCCGACACTAAGCAAATTGTAACCTGGAGAGAATGAGTCTGCCCTCGAGGAATAAATGTCCCTGATTGTTGAGCCTGGACTACTCCCCACCCTGGGTCATTCTTCCAACACTAAACAAAGTGTAACCTGGAGAGAATGAGTCTTCCCTCGAGGAATAATTGTCCGGACCATTCCCCACCCTGGTCCATTCCTATGACACTAAAGTGTAACCTGGAGAGAATGTATAACCCTCCAGGAATGTCTATCCTGCATCAACCTCCAAAATGGGTGATTCTTCAAAACTTCTCACAACTGTGAACTTCGAAAGCATGATTGCTCGGCGAGGTGGACCATTCTACTTGACCACTACTCAGAGTGACTGCCAAGAAGAATGATTGTCCTAGACCACTCCCCATAATAGGAATTCGTTGTCTATGATACATCAACAATCAGTCTGCCTCCCATGTTAACTACAATGGGAAGTCACTATCCATCAGAAATCTCAATCCACTTTCCAAACAAGAAAGCATCTGTCCAATTTGGACTATTTTTCAATTACAAAGATAAATGATATTTTCAATTCTCCCTCCTAACTAGAGAGTTATTTCAATCACAAAAATAAATGTTTGCATACCTTATTCTAGCTTGGAGAGTCTTCCTTTCTAGCTAAGAGAGTTATTTCCACGAGCTCTAGCTTGAGTATGCAAGTTCTTTCATCTTGAATATAGGTTTTACCAAAATGTATGCTTATCTTCTCATCTGTGGAGATATGTATTGGAAAAATCATTTTCTTCTTTCTGGACTTCATCATGGATAATGTAATGCTTGTACTTTAGTCTGGAATACTGTGAAGGCTTCATGTAGATCTGAACAATAGAGTATATCATAGTTGGAGAACTGGAACATATCCATGTGGTACTTCTTCTGTCATCACGAGATCTGATCTTTTGAGTAGTCATCTTGATGTCATAGGAAATCTTCACCACGCTTCTGCTGTGCACTAGGTTTTCTCCACCATGTTGTCTTCTACATACATGAGTCTCTTTCTGGTATGGCTCAAAGTCTTGAAATTTCTCTTTATTCAATTTTTCTGGAGAACATTCTTTGCATTCGTCTGATATAGAATTCTGACTCATGGATGTTTGCAGATGATATAATGACTTATATAGAGATAAGTCTGGTGTAATGGAACAATCAATCATCATAGTCTCCTCCCTCCATCTGAGAAAACCTCTAGTTCTAGATCGTGCATTGCTTTCATTCATAATTCTTTCATACAATGTTCTTCATCATGACTTTTAGTTCTTCTGCTTGATTGCTTTTAGTGAGTTCATATCAGGTTGGTACAATGACTGGTTGTTTTGGTTTCCCTTTCTTTCTTGGAATCTTCATGTTCTTCTTCATGTTTTCATTATCTCTTGTATTCATGGAGATTCCATGTTCTAGAGATTCTACTTCTTCCTTTCATCATAGGATCACGGATCTAGATGGGCAACCAAGAATACTTTAAGGCTTTTCTTCGAAGAGGTCTTCTTCTGCGGTTGAGCTGAACACATATTGTCTTTCATGGATGCTACCATGGATATATACATTTCATCATCTTCAATGGATCATAGGATTAGATCCCTCCTAATCCTTTCTTCATGTAAGAGTGCATATAATCGGCTCCCTTAGTCTGATAGAGTCCATACTTCTGTCTCCTATCCTCATTGTCTTCTACAATGTATAATAGATTCAATGTTTCCATCTGCATCCTTATTGTCTTCTGCAATATATATAATTGGCTTTCTTGTCTAACAGAATCCATGCTTCCATCTTGTTGTCTTCTATAAAATGTCATGAGTCTTTTTCCAGTTTCCTTTCGATTGTCTGACTTCTAAGTCTCTTCAAGATCGATTATGATTTCAGCTTATCTTGCAGTAGCTTCCACATGATTTGTATTTCATCCTTTCATGTGTATTATATAAAGATATTCATTCTTATCTTGTTGTTCTTTCATAGGTATAGTTCTTCTTGGAACACATTTTTTTCCAAGAGATAGATATACAAGATATGTACAAAGACGATGCAAGCGAGATATGTACAGAAAATAAGAATAGTGTTGTTTACCTTTTAGTAGAAGAAGTCTCTTCCATCCTGCTTAGTCTTCTTTGTAGGTTCCTTTTCTTCGGCAACTAATGCTTCATGCTTCTCTTTCCTTTTCTTTATCTCGGGACACTGGTTCCTGTAGTGACCGTACTTTTGACAGTTGAAGCACTGTATTTCTGAAATGTCTTTTCTTTGTTTTGGCTTCCTTCTTGAATCGAAATTTCCTTTGTCTCTAAAGTTATTCGATCTTGTTGTGAAGGCTTGATCATCATACTTCTTTTGAGGTTTCTCTTTTGCATTGATCCTTGATTCTTCTTGAGGAAAACAAGTCCAAAGTTCTTCAAATGTTGGATACTCCTTCCTTGTGTTCATGCTTGCGGCAAATGCATCCCATGTCTTGGGAAGACCATTGAGTACTATGTTCACCAATTCCTTTTCTGAAGTGAGCTCCTCAATAGCTTGTAGTTTATCTCTTAGCTGGGATATCCTTACAAAGTATGATGTTATGTTGTCATCATCATTCATCGTCATGTCATAGAGCTCATTCTTCAGACTCATAACTTGTCCAGTGTTTCTAACTGAGAAGAGATTTGTTAGGGCATCATACATCTTCTTCAATGAGTCAAGATGGGAAATGTAGGGTATCAAGTGGTCTTTTATGGAATACACTATAATACTCATGGCATTGATGTCAATGTCTTTGAACTTCTCCATAGCTGCAACATTCTGCGGTTCTTTCTCTTCTCCTTCTTTAAACTCTGGCTTCACGATCTTTCCTTTCACAATATCCAACACTTTATTCTTAGAAAGGATGAGGTCAATCCTTGTCTTTCATGCTATGAAGTTAGAGGCTCCATATAGCTTGTTCTCAGACTCATATAATTCTTCATGGCTTTCTTGACTTGGTCAAACCCTAGATTTGACAAGAAATTCAAACTTCACATCTTGGCCTTCTAAGAGTACCAGGAGATGCACTGGGATAGGGCACACTGATATATCTGGAGATTAGGTCAATCTTGTCACTTAAGGTTCCTCAACAAGAGGTTTAGGGTTTCTGCAACTGCTTCTACTGGTAACCCTAGCTGCAGTGCTTTTGGAAGTTGCTCCTACTAGTAACCCTAGCGGCAGTTCCTCAACAAGCTCAATATCTAGCGGCTATGTTTCCTTCTAGCGTTTTAGGCATACTGAAGTGGTGTGGGCCAATAACCTATTAGAATATAGAATATGGTGTGCTCGTTTTACCATTGAAAATACCTTCATCACCCAACCATAGGCCAAATCCTCCCTCCGAGTGCCTTAACCTTGACCTGAGAATTCCTCTAGAAGAAAACCCTAGGCTAGATATCCAAACAAAGAGTAGCGCATCAGTCCCCAAGGATAGTGCATCACAAAAGACTGATCAGATGTTCCAAACCCTAACCAAGAGATATCCAAGCCAATATTGAAACTAGATGCTGCTACAGCTGCACCTGCAACCCTCCTCCAAACCTGCGCACCAGACTGCAATTGTAGTGCACACCAACTAGGAAACTACAATTCTGAGATGCTGCAAATGAGAACTCATGCCCTATATTTATAGTAATCCTGCCAGTTTGTTGGGGCTGACTTCTCCTTCTCGGTATGTGTCTGTTCAGTATATTATTATTAATTCTGACTGACTTCTTCTCTTGGAGGCTAATAGCCTTATATAAATTATCTTCTTGAGCTGACAAGGCTTCTAGGGTTATTAGCCAACTCATTAGGGTTTCTCTTGCTTCCTGAAGTCTTCTATTCTCGTCACGTTCATACGTGGGGGTAAATACCTCCCGTAGCTACCATAATATTAACAAGTAGGTTAGGGTTAGTGTAGTTAGGGTTTTAGTTTAAAAGAAGTTTGAGAGTGTTTGGATTTGATTTCACTTCAACGTTGGAGGATGGAGATTAGTGCCTTAGGGTTAAAATGGAGTCAAAAAGTGAAGGAAACACAAGTTGAAGGGGAAGAGATTCCAAAGGACTAGAGGGAAAGTGTTCAAGGTGTTGCTAAAGTAGGTCCTTAAAGATGAAACCCTAGGGGAGAGAGGCCTACTCCAGTGTTGCAAAAACAAGGCCTCATGCTCTCTCCTCCTTCCTAGCAAACGACTAGCTCAGATAAATCACAAAAAACAAGATGATAGAGTTTAAAGAGAGAGAGTGTTGCTATGAAAAGGCTCTTTCTTCAAACCCTAAGTAAAAAACAGACGTAGGAGTACATAACCTAGGCCTAGGGCGTCTCCCTCTCTTGTATTTCTAAAGGTATGGCTAGCACAGGGGAGAGAGAAGCAAGGAGTGTAGTTATGGCTAGGCTCTCTTCTTCTCTTTCAATGGATAAATGTTTCTCTATCAAGGGACATGAGACAATGAACTACTTGTGTGTTTTTCGCCTAGGGTTTTGACTCAACAAATTTATAAGCAATATGCAAGAAATTTAAACTACAACCATTCAATAAGAAGTTTTGCAGAAAAAAACACTTACAATTCAAGAAGAAATAACCATGCAGACCCTAGTTGTAACACCTTCCTTCAAGAGAAACACCATAAATGACAGAAATGTTTTCCTTTAATAAGTGTGCATCACTTAGTTCAGCCAAAAAAACCACAATAGGGGGCTAAAAATCAGACCTCACTATGAGTGAGTGATAATTGATTCAAAATGAGAGTCAAAACACTCAATATATAGTGTATCAATGATCTAATTTTACTTTTTAGGTCATAAAAGTATCGACAAGGCCATAATGTCAAAATCATATTGTTTTTACATTAAATGCTAAGTAAAATCCCTAACAAGAAAAAGGTGAGACATCAAGCCCCATTGAGGGAGATGTTATCCCTTTCTAGGGCCAGTGCAGCATCTAGAAGCCAAACGTTAGCCCTCCTTGGGCTCTTTCAAACTGCCACATGTGCCACTACTGCCCATCCTGCCTCCAAAAGCATCCATGAAGATGGATGACATCATGGTGAAGATGGAGACATCCCAAGCCTTCCAAGGTTGGCGTTCCACTAAAAAGGGGTCATTCCCCCCAAGTTTGGTCCTACCGGAGTGCCTCTGATGGAACATCCTCTTCCTCTCTGGTGCAAAATCCCTGATCCATCTCTGTCCTATATCTACCCCATGATTAGGTCTTAGCATTCATATGGTGGGCTCTTCAACCCCATCTAGGTTTGAATTGGTCATCTCCCCATGTGTACTGGTCCAAATGGTACATGTTCGTCAGGCATGGTCCTGCACATCAAAAGTTTTGCCCTCCATGGGCTCATCAGTCACCAGGATCATAACAATGTTAATAACATCTCATCATTAATATTATTAAACATATGCATAAAAAAAACTAATACATAAATCAATATCTCAAAGACATTACAAAAACCTGCAATACAAGATTGGAGAAAAAGACAAGACGTCCAATTGGGCTAGTGTCCACAAGAAAAGGAAAGGTCCCATGAATATCTCATCAAAGCCATGTAAGTGAGGTGATGTTGTTGGGGGATGTCCAGACATGTGGGTGCAGTGAGGGCCAAGGATGCATAATTTTATCTATGGGTGCCTTTATAGAAGGCAAGTTGTACCTGTCATGGATGCATTTTTTCCAAGCCTGTTCTTGCCTTTATTATTTTCTTGCTTTATTCTTTTATTTGATTTTTCTTCTTCCTTTTCTTTTTATTCAAGGGATAACCAAAGGATAGTGCCTTGACATGTTGACCAGAGCTAACAGTGTTACCCACAAGTACTTTCACATAGATGAGAAGGTTGGCTCGTGATGAGACTCGCTTTCCCTTGGCCATGCAACCAAAGGTCACTGCCCTGGCATGGTAACCAGAAGGTGAAAATGTCATACTATTAGGTACCCATGAACCTAATAGGTTGGCTCATGATGATACCCCCTATCCTCTGACTATGTCTTGTTTGTTATTTTTCGATTCGCTCTTGTTTCTTACTGAGATTCCTTTTATTTCCTTCTCGGGGATCCCTGGGAGAAGCATCTCGAGGTTTTATTTCTAGGATTTTGTCTTTTATTAGCTGATTTTACCTTATGGGCCTTTAGCCCCTTCTTCCCATGAGATAAGATGAAATCCTACAAATAAGTCAACCCAATGCCTAGACAAGGGGAATGGGATAAATGAGTGGGAGACAAGATGAAACAATGGTGCTATGATGGGAGCGGATGATGGATTTTCAGAAATTTCCCTAGTGGCAAACCAATACCTATGGGAACAGGATTTCTAGGGAACCCAGTCGATTTCCCCAAGAATGGTCATGTAGGCTAATGTAAGATCCAAGAATTTGTTAGAGATAAAAGGAATCATATGCACATATTTAAAGGTTTCAATGATCAAAAGTGACACATACCATGATACCTGGACCAATTACCTCATGGAGCAAGAACCTCTTCTAATACAAGACCAAGACAATGGTGATGGATGATGCTGTTGCTGAAAAGATGAAGTTGATGGAAGAATAAAAGGATGGGCCCTCTAGGGCCATGCTTAGGTCAATCCTGCTCTCGATACTCCATGTCTAGGCCCTGTGGGCCTCGAGAAATGATCTCCTAGTTATCCCTAAAAGTGGGGATAACAATACCAATATGATATGTAAAGTACCATGGATATTCCACTGGAATAGTGTGTCATGACATATCTCATAAATAAAACTAAAATCTACACTATGAAGGTTAAATTCCTTTATATTCCAGAATATTTAGTTACAGATTTTTTGCTTATGCATGAAATAGATAAAATGCAAAAAAATAGAAAACAATAAAACAAAATCACACAACATCCACAAATAACACAAATATTTGCTATGGGAAACCCTTATGGGAGGAAACCTAGCTAGAAGGTGAGGTTTCTCTACTCTCTTTTTCTTTTCTATGGAATATGATGCACGAACAAAGGAGAAGGCAATCTCTATGGATTCATTTGAGATATTTGATCTGTTAGGATGTTATAGAAAATTAATCACCTTTGTTATGCTATCTAATTTTACACTCCCAGTCATTCTACTCTATTATGGAACAAAATACAATAACATAGAATCAAACCCCTTCTTCTCTTAATGGCATGGTATTTAACATAACCCGATAGCCATCTAAGGGTAGGTTTTTGACTTCCTCGGCCCTCAATTGTGATAGGATTTTTAACCTTCTAGAATAATCTTTAAATTTCCCACCTGGCTAGCTCCATATGCATGAGTAATGGGGGTTGGCATGGCATCCTGTTGTACCATGGTGGTCAACCTGTGGCAGGCATAAATTTTGCATACGATCTTTGATTGATGCATGATCTACAATGTTGGAAATGTCTTGGATTGCAGAACACCATCAAGGGAGTGTGCTTAAGTTCCAAACACTAGAACCCCCAAATATGCCATTTAATGCCTAAAAATGGCTCCGGACCCGAATTTTCCAAATTGGGGCCTGCCACTAAAATGGTCTGGCAAGTTGATTCCTTTAGTTTTTTCGACTTTGAAAGCATCGAGATAGATGATGAACAATATAATTATCCAATCCATATCAATTATTTTTATCATTATTCAAATGTTCGCTAAATATGTTATACATATTCCCTCTTGAATTGATACTCCATTTACTACAATAGAGGCATCACATTCAATTGTAAAGGAGTTTTTAAAATCAAGGAGTGTAAGTATTGATGCCTTCATCACCTCCTTTTGTATGTGTGTGTATTCAGTTTTTACTTCGTTTTAAATTCTTACCTTTTATGCATTTCATTAAATATGTACAAATGACACTAAAATTTATAATAAATATCTTATAGAAAGTTAATAATCCACGAAACATCTTGTCTCTATCGTACTGTGTGGAATAGGTAAGTATGGCCTTGATCTTATTTGGGTCCATGCTCATGCCATCCAATGAAACAAAATTTCCAAGAAATACAAGCTGTGTAAGTATTGTTTCCTTCATCATCTCCTTGTGTGTGTATGTGTGTGTATTTTAATCCATTTAAAAGTCTTACCTTTTGTCCAATTCATTCAATATGTACAAATTCCACTAAAATTTCTAATAAATATCTTATAGAAAGTTAATAATCCATGAAACTTCTTATCTTGTTGTACTTTTTGGGTTAAGAAAGTATGGCCTTGATCTTATTTGGGTAAAATAAAAATTCCAAGAAATACAAGCTTGGCCTTTCAAAACTCTTTATTTTCAAGTTTGATGAATAATATTTCAACTCTAAGCTTCTAATCTCAAATTTCCCAAATGTTCCTTCATGTTTTTCAGAAAATCAAAATAGGCAAACAACAATTTTTCAATTTTTTTGTCAAAGTAACCAAGTCGTTGTCCTCATGGATGAAATGAGAGCATTTGTCAATCAAAATGGAATTAACAACCATTTGTACAAATGATCCTTGGTTTTGAATCTCATTTTCCACTCATCTCCTTCTGAAATATGGATTTGGTAATAACCACTCCTAAAGTAAACCTTTGGAAACATTGTAGGACTTGCCTAGTAATCCAACATATAATTCATTCTTGGGGATGGATGTCTATACAAAATAGTGATTTTGTTAAGGGATCTAGTATCTATATGTAATTTCCAATTCCCCCTTCCTTTGGATATACAAGAGTGGGTGTGGACAAGGTCCCATGATCTCTCTTATAAATCATTTTCTAGTAATTATGTAATCTATCTTCTCATCTCCTCATTCGCATGAGAAGCCATCTTATATGCATGTTTGTTTAATAATTTGGCATTTGGAACAAGATCAATTTATTTTTTTTACATCTTGAAGGAGGTAATTGGATAGGTAAATTATTGGGAGTTAAATCAACCAGCTCCTTCAACAATTTTTATACCTAAATTGATATTTCTTGACCTACTTGTACTCTCTTCACTCTTGGGTATAAGAGATACCACACTTTTCTTATAATTATATGTAAATTATCATGTACATCCCATTGGAATAGTTCATCACAACATATCTTGTAATATTATGAAATCTTTTATTATGTAGGTTTATCTCCTTATATTTGAAATTTATATTGACTAGCTTATTGCTAAAATTTATAAAAATAATTGAAATATGAAAACAAATTATAAGTAAATGAACACACCATCAACACAATGACCATAATATGCATCCTAGGAAAACCAACATGGGATAAAACCTAGCTAGAAGGTGAGGCCTACTCTCTCTCTCTCTCTCTCTCTCTCTCTCTCTCTCTCTCTCTCTCTCTCTCTCTCTCTCTTCTTCAGTTATGAAAATGCAAATACAAAGAAAGGGGCACTCACTATGGAGTTGCCTATGAAAATGTGACTTTAATGACTACTATAAAATATTCCTACCC
>ML777934.1:881145-891727 GCA_009831015.1 Picea engelmannii | reverse complement strand
GATCCTTCTAGAAGCGGAAGCTTCTATTAGGTCTTCTTACATCCGCCTTATTCTATTTTATTGAAAGGTCTTATTAATATTGACCTTTATTACATCCAAATACATTGATCTACCTATGTGCGGGTTAGGACCTTAACAATAATATTATTGAAATTTCATACATTCTTAGCCCCATGTGTGTGAGTAATTAGGATAACATGTAATCCAATCGATATCATGGTGATCAATAAGGTGGGTCAAATTGTAGGAAGCATAATTTCCACATGCAAGATCGGATTGAGGTAGTTTTTACACCATTAGAAAGGTTTTGAAGTGTAGAATAACATGATGGGGTTGCAAGGTATGCTTGAAATTTTTGAACCCAAAATTTTTTGTTTGATACCACAAAATAGCTTAGAACGTTTTGAACCGAAAACCTCCAAATTGGGACCTACGACAAAAATGGGCACTGCAAGCCAATTCCTCCTATTTTATGATTTAGAGTTTGAAACTTGGAGATTATAAGGAAGGGTTTCAGGAATTTGTTTATCAATGGACATGAAACTTGAGAAAGAGGAACTAGGAAAATGTGGACTGTTTCCTTCAGACTCACAGGGTGAATATATAGGAGAATCAACAGAAGTCGAGTCGAGATATATAGGATAATTTTCGAAGTTATGAGAGATAGGAAAGTGAATTTCAAGAAGCGAAGAGGAGTGAATCGACGAAGGAAGTGAGGAAGATATTCTACCTTTATTGGTGAAAGAAACAGTTGATAAAGTTTCATTTTTAAAATCGAGTAATACCAAACCAAACTCAAGGGTTACGATCCTATCAGCAGATACTTCACCACAAAGAGGTGAGGTATTCGATCCTTCAGGTGTTCTTTATGGATTCTTCCTGGTGTTCTTTCAGTTAAAAGCCAGTTTATTTATCGTGGATTCATCAAGTGAAAGATAAATATATCCTTATAAGGTTTTCAATCTTTGTTCATGTTATCGCTCAGTTTGTATTTTAGGTCAAGTAGCTAAAAGGTAAGGATCAAACTGGCGTAACAGGAGAGTCCCCACCCACTGTCACCTCGATGGGGGGCTCTTTCTATTTAGGGTGGCTAAACCCAAGGGAGACGTCCCTGGATCTAAGGAAAGTTTTCCCTTTCACAGATTACCGCCAAAAGATAGTCAAAATGAAGAAACACCATAGAAGAGGCACCTATTTGCGAGACAAGGCAACAATAAAAATAATACGTGCAGTGGTGGTTAATACTTCATGGATCAATGACTATCTATATTTCAATGTATATGAACATATATAGCAGTAAATATTGACAAAGTCAATGTTTGCAATAGTGGCAATGTAAAGTCACTTGTCAACGAATACCAAAATGATATAGCATCCAATGAAATGATCAATCTTCGAATTAACTCAATGCATTAAATATCATTTAATGTTCACACACTATAAGTTGTTGCATCACTATGCTAGAGGTGACGTCATCTTTTCCTTTAGGGTTAGTATAATAGACAAAGAGGTCAACGTTTTTCAATTTGGCTAATGAAAATGATCAATACATCAATGTCTATCATTAAATGACTAATCCACAGTGTTTTCTATCAATCACAAGCTCAAAAATGGCATGTCATCATCTTTAATTTCTAGGTTAGTAGATGTTAGGGTTAGTTAGGGTTTCAAATTTGAGGGTTTTAAAAGATTGTTTGTTGCATAACAACCTCAACGTTGGAGAGAAAGACCAGTGCCTTAGGGTATTATGGAGTCAAAAGAAAGGGCAAGGTCTTGGGAGGATCTAAATCTAAGGACTAGAGAGTTAGGTTCTATGGTGTTGCAATGGCAGGGCCCTAGAATCAAAACCCTAAGGGGAGGAGGCTCATTCCGGTGTTGCTTAAGCAAGGCCTCATGCTCTTCCCTCTTTCTTTAAATGTTTTTGGAAAAACGGCTAGCTTTAAAACACAAATCTAAGGGTGAAAAGTGTTGCAAGAGCAAGGCCCTTCAAACCCTAAAAGTCAAAACCCTAGGTGTAGAATCAACTAGGCCTAGGACGTCTCCTTCTTTCAACTTATGTTTAAAGGCTAACTCATAAAAAGGATGATTAGTGTAGCAACGACTAGGGTATATCTTCCTTTTTCAATGGCAAGTTTCTCAATCATGGGGACATATAGCAAGGACCTACTTGTGTGCTTGCTACCTAGGGTTTCAAGATTAAGCAATATAATATCAATAAAATAGAAAATGCAAGAGATTTAGCCTACAACCATTCACTCAAGAAGTTTTTCATGAAAAATACACTTACAAATCATGAAGAATACTCATCAAACCCTAGTTGTAAACCTTCCAATGAGAGAAACACCATAAAAATGCCAAGAATAATCCTCCACAAGAGTTGCGCCTCACTTCCAAGAGCCAAAATACCAATACAAAAGACAAGAGTATGTCTCTCACAAGAGAGTGAGTTGTGTTATGATTAAAATGAGAGGAAACATCCTCTATTTATACCAATCTCATGACCTTTAATTTTAAAAAATAGGTCATTAAAACARCCAACAAGGCTGACCTTTAAAATTTACATTGTTTTTTACATTAAATGCTAAAAAATGTCATAATATGAGCTAAAAGGGAGACGTCGGGCCCTTCTGAGGGAGACGTTGGCCCTTTTTGGGCAAGATCAACATCCAAGAAGCAAAACGTTGGCCCTTCTAGGGCTCCTCTAAGCTACCACACGTGCCAAATGGTCCCAGCACACTGCCACATGCTCCAGACAACGTCCAACTACCTCAGGTGACGTCCTATCCATCAAAAGAAAATGCTCTATCTGCAGTGGGTGATCCTCCCTAGGCTGGGCTCTGCCACAGTGTCCTGGTGGAACGTCCTTCTGTCTTCTTGTGCAAAATCTCATCACAACGTTGTCATGTCTCTACCATCTCAACAACCATCTGATGGGCTCTTCAGCCCATGGAGGTCCGAGCTAATCATATCCCCATGTGTACCGGTCCACTGGTACCTATCCGCCGGGCATGGTCCTGCACATCAAAAACTACGCCCTCCATGGGCTCATCAGTCCTCGAGATCATAGCAATGTTAATCATATTTAATCATTAAATTTATCAAATACATGCATGAAATCCATAGCATATCATCTAAGATCTCAAAGACATTACACATATCTACTGTACAAAGTTGAAGAAACCAACAAAATAACCTATTGGGCTAATATCCACAAGAAAAGGAAAGTTTCCACAAAGGATCATTCAATCCATGTATACGAAGTGGTATGGTCTAGGGATGTCCAGTAATAGTAAGACTAGGGGTAGGTGTTGTCTGTCGGTGCCTTTGTAGGAGGCGATATGTACCCATCATGGATGCACTTTTTCCAAGCCCCTTTTATTTTCCTTTATTTTTATTTATTTCTTTTCTTTCTTTTTTTACTTCAAGGTCTAACTAGAGGACACTGCCTTGGCGTGGTGACCAGAGATGACAGTGTTACCCACTGGTATTTTCCCAGAAATGATAAGGATGGCTCATGATGAGACCCCTTTTCCCTTGGCCATGCAACCAAAGGTCACTGCCCTGGCATGGTGACCAGATGATGGCAATTTCATACTGCTAGATACCTATGAACATATTGGGCTGGCTCGTGATGAGAGCTCCCATCCTCTTGGTTAGGTCTTGTTTTATTATTTTTGTTAGGGTCCCTTTTGTTTCTTATTGAGAGGCCTTTTATTGCCTTCTCAGGGATCCCTGGGTGAAGCATCTCTAGGTTTCATTTCCTATGGCTTTTATCTTTTACCAGTTGCTTTTACCCCCTAGGCCTTTAGCCCCTTCTTCCCACAAGACAAAGTGTAACCCTCAAAGGTCAACCTAATGGCCGGACTAGGGGAATGGGATGGATGAATGGGAGATAAGATGTAAAATGATAGAAATGTGGGAGCGGACGATGGCTTTGAAAATACCCCCTGGTGGCTAACCAAAACCCATGAATACAAGCTTGCTAAGTCACCCCGTCAATCATCCCAACAATGGTCAAGTGGATTAGTGTAAAATCCAAGCAGTTATCAGAAATACAAGGAACCTGATGCATACATAAGAAGGTTATAATGATCAAACATGACACATACCATGATACCTTGGACCAATTACCTCATGGAGAAAGAGCCTTCTCTGATGCAAGTCCAAGCCGATGGTGATGGATGCTGCTGCTGCTAACAGGACAAGTCTGGCGAAGAAGAAGGATGGGCCCTCCAGGGCCATGCTCAGGTCAATCCTACTCTCGGTACTTCATGTCTAGGACCTGTGGGCCTCGAGACATGATCTCCTATTTATCCCTAGAAAATGGGGATAACAGTTCATTATCAAGGAAAGAAAGTGTCAATGTTGTTCTTCCCAGGGAAAAATATTTGTTTCTTCAATCCTCGACAATGACACCAAAAATATGTTGTTCTTGAGTTTATACTTTAAGTCTTTAAAGTATACTGTCAAGGCATTCGAAAAAGGTAGAGAAAGTTAAGAAAAAAAAGGTATCAACTTGATAAAAGATAAGCTATGGTTGGTTTCTTAGTTGTCTTTGTCTAGCTTCCCAGTGTTCCTAGATGCTAATATCCCTTTCAATTGCTACCCATGAACGTTCTAACTCAACCCGGTTGTTTGTTGTCTATAAGATGGTTTTAAATAAATTTAAAGCGATGCTTGTTTGATCTGATAGGTCGGGCTCTATATCGGGTTGTCTCGTAATGGGTATAGTTATGAGGGATAAAGATTTAAAAGATAATTTTTTATTTTTTTTAGGGTTTGTTATTTCTGTTTTGAAATATGTAAGAAGGACTTCAAAATAGTGAATTAATAGAATGACAAAATTAAAGGTCATTTCTTGTATCTGAGTTAAATTTTAAAGAGGAAATATGCATGAAATTAAAGGGAAACATTAAGCTGTTGAACAAGGTGAGGCATCAATTAAAGAGGAATCTCACTTTGTGACAGAAGAAGAAAATAGGTAGGAAAACTTTAATGAAGCATATGATATTGAAATCTAAAACATTCACAGGTCTTGTACCTGCTTATAGCTAATACAGAGGAAAAATTGTAAATGACTAGATGACAAAAATAATTAATCACCACAGTAGAGGTTGTACTAAATTGTAGCTAAGCATTCATCAAAGAGATATATGAAAAACATGAAACAACAGAGGAGCACATAACTCAGGCTTGACAAGATCTGGAATCTTCAATCTGCATTTGTATTAATTCTGAAAAATCTTAAAATTTCTTCCTTACAATGCACCCATAAAAAGCCCACTTTCAGTCTTATGAAAATATACTTATACAAAGTCACCAATTCTTGATGGTTGGTGATTTCCTAACTCCTATGGGAAAACAGTTACAAAAATGAAAACCTCAACCATTTTCATGGTTATCTTTTATTTTTCTATCATCTTGATAATATAAGTTTTTAAAATGATACTTCATTGTTTTATTGAAGTATCTCCTTCTTTTGATCCAATACATTCAACACAGTTTTCTAGAAAGTGCATAAAACTTCTAGGAGGCTTTGGAAGATCCTTCGCTTCGAATAGATAAAAATCTCTTTGAATTTTCAGGATCCGGTCTTCAATACCTTTATCAACAAACTTGATTGATTGCAATTTTTTGTTTGGCTTCACCAACCACCTTTCTATTAGGGTAACATCAATTTCTTTTAGTTTTGAAATTTCCATCTAAATTTCACTCAAGTTCTCTTTTAAATTCAATTGATGTCTTATAATATTAATCTGTCCTAGTAGCCTAGTGCAATTTTCTCTTCCAATACCTAATTATCCTTTGTCTAATAAATCAAATATTTATTTGCAATCATCTTTGATTTCCTTGGTTATTCTCTTGTTTTCAGCTATGTTGGCTTCCCATACTTTGAGCATGATATCTCCTCTAATCTGCTCTGTGGTAGATAGCTTTGGAGTTTTTGATACCTCTTCATTTCCTGAACATGCAACTGCTTTTTGAAAAGTAGCCCTTGTCGCTTTATCCTCTTTTTCCTTCAAAACAATGTTATCAAAGGATTTACTTACTTCTTGAAAATAATTCTAAATAATCTCTACTTTGGAGATCATTTTTTGTTTCTCAGCTTCTATCTTCGTATGCACCTCCAGTGAATGGACCTAAAAAAATTTCAATTCTATAACTTGGCCTTCTATTAAATTCAATTTAGCCTATAGTTTCCTTACCAATTCTTCTTGATGAATAACCTACATTTGACTCGTCTGCACCCTCTTCTTCATCTCATATAGACTTGACTTAAGCAATTAAATTTCTTTCTTGTCAACAACTCTGGCTTGCTCCATACCTTTATTTATTTCTTCTGTGATATTTTTCTCAGTATTTTTTAATTGGTTTTGCAACTGGGCTATCATGTGATTACTCAGTTTTAGCCTTGTTCTCATATTTTCAACAGTTAATAGATTGGTTGTTGCCAAATCTCCCATGGAGCCCGCTACCTCTGTAGTGAAATCTTCTTATTCCAAGTTCTACCCATCTATCAACACTCTATGCTTATTTACCATAACACCTTCTCTCTGATGCATCTCCTGCTTCAACACAACCTTCCTCTTTTTACTGAAAAAGTAATCAGAGGGAGGTATCTCTTCTCTAGAGATAGGAGTAAGGTCACTATCATATATGACTCCCATTTGGGGGGGGCCAAAAATGGACTATAAAGGAGTCAAGAAAGTAATGGGACTACCCAGCTATGCAGATTTTGTTTCCCGTGTTGTTTTGGGGGTATCAACATGAACAATTCATGATGAAGGGGGAATCGGTTTACTAGACTTGGGAGGTGTCTCATACCCTCTTTTTTTTTCTTCTCCTGGGTTCTCAGACTGTGGGACTTCTTCATTTTGTGAAGACATTTCAGTCTCCTTTGGATTTTCCTCTGTATTTTCTTTATCCTGCACCTCTTGTCTGAAACTAGGGGGGAGTATTTCCTTGTGCTGGAGAAGGGGTTGTTGAATCTTTCTAGTACCTTAGGAAAACCACTTCACCTGTGTCTCTGGAAGGTTAGAAAACAGGTCTACAAGTAGGATGATAATTTGTGTACCCTGTCTAATACCTCCTCATAGGTTTTGGCCCCTTGAACATGTCATCGCAAGGAGATTTTTCATCTTCATACGCTTTCATGTTGTAATGAGCAAGGTGATTCCCCACTATTTGATAAGGGTCATGTTTCCTGTGTTCGAGATCTACCAACTTAACCTCTCCTAGTGCTACAACTTCAACCTTGGAATGACCCAAGTTGAGTAGTGAAAACTTCCCAATCTGTACAGGGAAGACTGGCCAGAACTTCTTCTGGGCTATTTTCAGTTCTATCCCAATGCCGCCTATTATTATCTGATAGGCTACCTCCCTGCACACTAGTCTATCAGGAAGGAATTTTGAAAGTGCATGAGGAGGAATTGAGCATCCAAAAACCCTGACATAGGATAAATTCTCCTCAATAAGCCAATCGGCAAGCACCTTGAGGTTTCCTATGATTGATTCTGAAATACGAGGGAGTGCACAACCACACAACATCTGATGCACCGGTATCACTATGAAATGAAAATTTCGTAAAAGGAATCTTTAGCATTTTCCTCCCATAGCTTAGAGTGATACTCATGAATGGGTTTAGTGTAGGTTGGGTTCCAACTCCAGTTCATCAAGGGGAATGGAGTCATGAAACATATAGAATCCATAATGTATGCAGACATGTAAAAGGCTATAGGTCAGCCTTTGGATTTCATCGTTTGATACTCTGTAACCTCCTTAGCTAGATTATCTTATAGAATCTTGCTCCAATTGAAACTGTAGCCTTCGACTACTTCATGTAAAAGGGGCACCCATTCTACAGGGAAATGGTTAGTACTTTTTTTCCCAAAAAGTCTACATAGCATCAAAGCTACATAGACCATGTACTCATTTAATGGAGCTGTGGCATAAACACCATGGGTATTGGCCCTAAATTTTGCTGGAACTCCCCACCAGTCTTTGATTATGCCAGGATATGTTTGATCTGACTTTCTGCATTCTTTTCTTTCAAATTCACTTATGAATTCTGCATTATAAATATATTTAGAATTAGGAGACAATTTGTACATTACTTGTATATGCTTCGGTCTGAAAGAGCTGGCGATGACCCCTTGGCTGTATAAAATACTCCTTGTCTACACGTATGTTTTCTCTAAAGCCCAACTGATCATATCATTGTATGGAATGAGTCGTGGGTGTGTAGCTATCTTGTGAATCTCGGACTCTGCTATCTCTCAGAGTTTGTTATCGAAATCATCAGGGAAATTCTTAATGTCATAGTCCAAGGTTTCGAAAATTTTCCTCCAGGATTTGATTGAATCAATAGCATGCGGTGTAGTATCAGATATCACATCTCCCTCTGGACTTGAGCTTTCAACTGCTTCTTCACTTTTCTTAGGTGCCTTTCTAGGTGCCATAATGTTCGTGCTAGAACGAAAACCTGTTTGCAGAGGAAAAATGTATAAGTCCTGTTGAACACAACTCACTCCTGATTCTAAAAAATAAGAATGAAATTTGAAATGCCGAACCTTTATTAACCTTTAACTCATCTTACAATGAGAATACTGAAGCAGGCGATAAGAATTTAATGTTTTAATGGGTAAGATACGCTTGGAGATACACAATTGTATTAGAAATATCTCCATTTGTCTATTATAGATACTGTCGCATATCGGCGATTTCAAAGTGGAGCTTCAAAAGGAATGTTTTCAGCGATTCCTGAAAAGGGAAACACGAAAATTGGTTAAATTATCATTAATCTTGTTTAAAACTAATTTAATTTAGTTTTAGGCTTTTAAAAAAATTCGTGATTCCGCATTTTAGAGTTTCGAGGATTGTGTCCCAAAGAGGTATGTCACAAGAAAACCCCAAATCAAAAATCGTGATGGGATTGATTAAGGTGCTAACCACTTGTATTAATCTTTTAATTAATCGAAATTAGTGATTATCTTTTACTTTAAGGGAATTCGGGAATTGGGGGTTCGAGGGTCGAGACTTTGATAGCACTTTGATACAAGGAAACCCAAATCGCAAGTGATTAATGATTTTTTGATTATGTTTAAGAGTTTAATTAATCGCGATTAAAAGATACTTTGTGAAAACCGCGTCAGGATTTTATAACACTTTCTTAAGTTTTGATATTCAGAAATAAACAAATGGAAAAGCTTAGGAGGCTATTAATCATTTTTACTTTTAATTATTTCTTTCAAAATAAAGCCTTTTCGAGACTTTGTTACTGGGACTTTGGAATTTTTAATGGACAGTCATACTTTGTGAATAACCGAAACCCGAAACCAAAAAAATTTAAAAGAATTTTGACTCCTTTTTAGAACTAAGGGTGGCACCATAACTGGAAAATAACGGAGTTTCAAGTTTAGAGATGAAAAATTAAACTTTGTGTCAACAATGACTATCCATTCTTTTCCACCTCATCTCTTCTCATAACAAGAATGAAACTACATCCTCATACTTCAATGCAAATTGAGTGGTAATACTAATTTCTACAACCATATTATCCCACAATTCTGGAAAATGACATAACAAGGTAATACACTTATCTTCTTCTACAAGTGTAATATTAACAGATACAAGTAGACTTACCAAAGTATTGAAGGAATTTACATGTTTTTTCATATAATATCCATCTTCCATCCTAATCTGATACAACTTCTTTCTAAGAAACAAATGTTTTACCAAGGAATTTTACTGATACAAATTCCCCAAATTTTCCCATAGTTCCTTAGCTATAGATTCTCACAACACATTTAGTAACATTGAATATTCCAGGCATAGTTGAATCATTCTCCTTTCTCTTCTATCCAACTTCTCCCAATCTTCTTTCAACATAATAGTAGATTGAGTACTAGTAGTTTTTGTAACAATGGATTGTGTACCAGTACTTTGTGTACTATTAGGTTTTGTAGCAAGATCCACATCTATCCATTGTTATTTTTCCATAATAAGTTCTTCCATATTGAGCTTCCATAGCTCAAAGTTTTTACTATCAAAATTCTTAATCTCAATTCTAGAACTACTCTCCATTCTCTTTCAACACCCAAATCACCATTGCAAAGCTCCAACTGAACCCAAGTTTATCACAGACCCAAGATAAACTTGATCTATCAAGGTCGAGCCAAACCCTCATCAACAAAGGAATCCCCTTGAAGCCCAAAGCGTTCTCTATTGACACTTGTAAGTTTTAAACCAAATAAATGGATACAGATTATTAATAAAAAACAAATTAATCAATGTCTCATACACATAGTACACAGAGATTTATGCTAGAAACCCTTAACAGGGAGAAAACCAACCTTCCTTGGTGCTACACCTCTCAACTCTTCATTGCATTAATTTCACCATTCACAATACAATATATACGCAATATTTTAGGTATTTTGTAGCTACCAAAACCCTAATCCCTTAATCCCAGATTAATTTAGAAAACAGTTAAAAATAACTAAAAATGTTAAAATAGAAAAACCCACCCAAAAAATAAATCTGGGAACATTACCTCATAGTCGAATGCTTCATGTAAATTGGG
>ML777934.1:843130-881076 GCA_009831015.1 Picea engelmannii | reverse complement strand
AAGAGCACTACTAGGGAGGGATTGCTAGATGCAATCGTCAATTTTGACACACCCCCACACATACATGCAAATAATATAACACCTAACCAACAATTAAGTCATCATTATCCAAATAACATAATTATAATCCATTAATCAAAATAAAAATCCTATCAACATCATGATGTACATTCTAATTGTAACATGTCCAATTTTAATCCCCATAAATTATAATGTAATTGTACATATGTAATTGAGGCTAGTGAGTGAGTATGGTTTGGGTAAGAGAGCTTGTACTAATTAATATGTCCAAGAGTCGAGATATGTATATTGTAAATTGAAAATAATTATAAAAAAAAAATCATTGGACATGATACGACAGGAACAATGACGATGGGGGGCTATGGTTCCACAAGATAGGGTATAAAAGCGGGCCCAAGGGATTCCACATGCCTAATAATACAAGCCATTTCATTATTGATGTTTATTGTTGGAGTTAATTCACATACACCTAGGATTTCCTAGGATTTATTTTTCCTAAGATTTTTGCTATGTTTATTATTCTTTATCTAGTCTCCTAAAGTTTAGGGAGAATATTCTCTTAGTTTTCACTTCAGTTTGACTAGTTGAGTGGAGTCTAGATGTTGCATTGGTTTTGTCACCATGCAACATTGGGATAAAAACCAGATAATGCACAGTGTACTTGTGATTATCACCATACTAGTGCATTACCCATGATTCACTGATATCCTCCTCAATTCACTCTACTTAAATAAGTTAAATGGAGACTGATAGACTAGTTAACTCAGCTAGGTGGCAGTTCACTCTCATAACTGCCCGAGAGACTAGATTAGGTGGAAGTTCACTCCCGTAACTGCTAGTGTGTGTCCAGATCAGTCTAGACCACCACTATGGCACATTGGATTCACCTCCAGTGCACATTGGTTGAGTTATAGAAAGTATATCATGTGTAAATGATTCATTACTCATTGTGGTTAATGAGATTTCTTCCATTATTTCTCTCTTCTTCTTTCTCAATTTCTTTCTACAAATGTGTGTGGTATTTTCTAGATAGATCTATTATGTGTAGCTTCAACACATTTACATGGTATCAGAGCCGGCATAATGCTAATCAAAATCTACACCAAATTATTTTTGCATGTACCAAAGATTGAAGACAATGGAAAAATGGAATTCCACAAAGAATACGTTCTTATACCTTACAACTTATTTCCATGAAAGGAAAGGATGATCATGCATCTTAGAAGTAGAGGATTTTACAGGTTAACCATGAACATGGAAACAGAACCAACATCAGCCATAGAAAAATCCAAGTATCTAAATTGAATGGATGAAGCATTCAGAACAATTTGCAGTGTCATTTATCCCGATATCCTTTTTAACATATCTTCTTGTAAAACCCCCAATGAAGCCTATACCACCATGGAAGGGATCTTTGGAAAACTTGATGAGATGAAGGGATACATGATCAAGGTGGAATTTCTCACATTGGAGTTGATAAATCTAAGGAGGAGAAACAAATGGTTCTCACCATTCTCTCCAAACTTGGTCCTGAATTCTTAGTGTTTGTATCCACATTCCATTCAGTCAAATTTTCCTCTAGAGCCACCTGGAAGATGCCTTCTCTTGAGGAATTTATCAAATTCTCTGACACAAGAGCAGACCAATCTCATCAACATGGGATAAATCAAAGGCCCAAAGGCGCATGGACTTACTATGAAATATGGAAGAGTTCATCAATATCATAAATATAAATATAAATACAAAAGGAAAGTACATGCAAATCCGAAGAAGGAAGGGTACTCAAAACCCTTCACCGATGCCTCTGGATCCAAAGGTGGAAATGGAAGAAAAGGGGAGAAATGAACACATTACCATAAGGGATTCCATCTAGAATCTGCATGCAGGCAGAAACAAATAGATCTAATGACTCAAATACTTCAACAAAATAACCTTGGAGATCGCATCCCCGAGGGTGACAAGAAGAAGAAGCGAGAAGATCAAAATCCCAAGAAAGGAAATTCTAGCCATGCCCTAATTGACATCAACTCCTCTCTTGATGCTTGTATCATAGATTTAGGAGCATCACACCACATGGATTCTAGAAAAGAAGTATATTATTCATTGGATGCATGCAAAGGTCATCCTATTCTTATGGGGGACAACTCTCCAGTCGAGGTCATTGGCAAAGGAAGGATTGAAATCATCCACATAAGTTTCAAGAATTTGTTGCACATTCCCAAACTTATCGTCAATCTTCTCTCCATGTATCAGATGAAAAATTATGGCACTGGAAATAAATTCATATTCACACCTAATGCGGTGGACATCTATGACATGAAAACCAATTCCATTTTTTCTACCATTGAGGTAAATCATCAATCTAGATTGTATACATTTTCTACGTTGGCGATAGAACTAATCGCAAGTCCTTATATGGTTACTCACTTAGTCTTGGTTCCAGTCCTATATGTTGGTCGAGAAATAAGAAAGCCTCCATTACTCTATATTCAGGTGAGGCAGCATACAGAGGGGTAGTTAACATAACCATTCAGGCTATGTGGCTACAACATTTTCTCACTAAGTTGGGCATTCAGTTTCATCGGTCGATCGTCATCTGGTGTGAAAACCAGAGCACTCTGAATTTCTTTAGATATCCACTTCAGAGGTAGTGAACGAAGAACATCAATATCCACATGCACTACATCTAGGACTTAGTACATGAGGGGATCATCGACCTACAATTTTGTCCTTCAACAAAACAAATGACATACATCTTCACCAAACCCTTCACTGAGCAGAAGTTCCATTCTTTGTGAATTCGTCTCGGAGTGAAGGACACATTGTACCTTGAGGGAGGGGGGGGGGGTTTCCCATGAGTTTTTCCCTCTTTCCTCACTTTATTTCAATGTATTTGTTGTATTTGGGTACCTAACATGGCATCATTGTCAGGACCCATTCTTTATTTTCACCATAGTGATCTTCAGGGGGGGTGTTGGATTTACTTCACACACACCTAGGATTTATTTTTCCTAAGGTTTTTCCTTGTTTATTAGTCATAATTAGTCATTATCCATTATCCTGTATTTTAGGGGAGAATATTCCATATGAGGAATATTCTCTTTCAGTTAACACTTCAATTTGAATTGTTGAGTTGAATTTAGATGTTGCATTGGTTTTGTCACCATGCAACATTGGGATCATTACCATGCTAATGAGAAATTTCCTTGGGATCATCACCATACTGGTGCATTACCCTTTCTTCCTTTATCTACTCCTCACTACTCTATGTTTAATCAGTTAACTGAAGACTAGTTGACTAGTTAACTCAGGTAGGTGGCAACTCACTCCCGTAACTTGATGAGAGACTAGACTAGGTGGAATTTCACTCCCGTAACTATTGGTGTGTGTCCATATCACTCTATACCACCACTATGGTGCATTGGTTCTCCTCCAGTGCGCATTGATTGATTTATACAGAGTATATCATGTGTAAATTATTCATTATTCACAACGGTTAATGAGAATGCTTCCATTCTTTCTCTCCTTCTTCTTCTTTATCAATTTCTCTCTGCAAATGTGTGTAGTATTTTCTAGGTAGATCTATTCTATGCAAGTTCAACACATTTACATGTTTTATTCATTGTGATTAATTTAATATGACACTAAAAAGTCATTCTTGTTCATATAAATATCTTATGGAAGATGATAATCATGATGTTCTTACCGTGAGTATTAGAAATGAATGGGTTTTAATTTATATTAAGTTATCATGAGGAAGTATTACTTTAACAATTATGAGATTATAAGTTAATAGTAAACTGATCTTTTATCAACTTAAATATTATTAGGATATCAAGGATTTATGGCAGGACATTTCCATTGGATATCTAGGAATTTTTGTCATCCATTATATAAGAATACTTACCCATAATGGTTGTTATTGTGATGATGTATCATGTGCAAGAAAAATAAAAAAATGTTAAAATCAAGTATATTAATATCATTTCCTATTAATTTAAACAAGAGAACTTTCTAATCAAGTTGTCATACATTAATAATTAATATATCCTTCCTTATGTTGATCTTTTTGTACGCACCATCAAATAGTAAGGTAAAATGGTTTTATTGTAGGATTGATTGAAATTTAAGTAATTACCTAAAATAATTTGTCATTATTAAATAAGTAGTCTCTTAGAAATAAATACCATTGGAACTTATTCCCATTGGAGGGTAATGCTTATTATTTTTCATGTTTGATTGATTTAGTAACTAGAATACTCTCGCGCCATTAATAATGTGAATGTATGATTGCTTTAGAAATTTGTTTACATGGCGCCATGAAAATAAAATTGATGATTGTTAGTGCGCCATGAAAATAAAATTGATGATTACTCTTGTGCCATAAAAAAGGGTTGATATATGATTGTTTAGCAGTTAGATTCTCTTGTGCCATTAAAATAATATTGATGTTTATTGATTTGTTAATTATACTACTCTTGCACCATGATTACTTGATAAGTGAGATTGATTATTGATCTAATTGTATTTCGGCTTGATTGTATTAGTGGGATTTAGATACCTCATTGTTCCTCATAACAGTCGCCAACCCTGAAACCTTAAGTCGTAAAGATAAATCGAATGAATCTTGGGCTTGAGCATTGCTTATGTGTCCTGGAGGTCCTAACCTTGCAGGGTAGGTTGGGTTGGTAGTTCTTCGTTATTCGGTGATGTGGTTGATCATTTATTTTATTTTCTTCAGTTTATCCAGTTGTGTTGAATATCGTCGCTCTTTATGTTTATGCATATTTTATGCGTCATTGTTAATTATGTTAATGCGTCGAATGTGTCGTTATTAATTTATGATGATGTGTAGCTTGTGATGTTATCAATTATTTTATGACGATTCTATTATTCCAATGCAAAATAAAAATAAAAAATTATACATTGTTGTTGTGTCATAATGGATGGGACATTACAATAAATGCATCCTAATATACAATAAAGCTCAGAAAAATAAGTAGAGAGGGCACAACATATTTACATGGAAATCCACAAAATGTTTTTATATAATAACAAAATTACATTCATAGGAAGCTAGAACTTCCAAGATTATACAAATCCAAATGGATGGAGAATTCAACCCCCCTAATTTATAGTATCCAACCTGGAGGAAGCTACAAATCCATATATTCTCCACCTCCCACTGGAAGGAGGCTCCAACCCCCTTCACTTTCCCCTACCTTCCACTCTCAAATATATAATAGAAATAATGTCAAATTTGAAAACTTGTGAGATTTTCCAGAAGCTCAATTTTCCATTTCTGATTCTAAAACTTGGACCTCATATATCATGATATTTTCGCCTTATGATACAACAAGTGGAATTCAATTTGTACCTACCAAGATTTAGATATCACTATTTTATCCTATTTGGGACTAGTTTCTAGATTAGTCACAAACCCTAGCTTCCAACAAGTATAACTTCGTACCTGTAGTGAATCAAGGTCTAAAACTGTTGAAATAATGTAACAACAAAGAGTATTCTTATTATTATTTGATATATTATCCATTGGATCAATCCCTATTGTGGATTGATCATGTTGGCTATTGTAAAAGGACCAAATCCCCTTTTGCGGATTGGTCATAATGTAATTGTAATAGGTAGAAAGAAAAGTCAGCCCTAGAATATATTAAAGAGGCCCCGAAATATAATAACGGTGGTTATAACCACCCAGTTTGAGAAGTCAACCCTGCCAGTGAAGAGACACTTCACACGTGCCAGATTTGTATAAATAAGGAGGCTAGCGCCTCACTTAGATACACACCTCACTTGTTCATTGAGAGACAAGTTTTGGAACTGTAGTTGAAGAAGAAGGAGGGAGAGAGGCGCATATTTTGGGAGAGGATATTCTTCATTAGTTTAAGTTATATCTTGGCATTGTATTGGTTATCTATAATAAGGAAGTTTTGCTGGGTTTTCTTCCCCTAGAGGGTTTCCTAGGATAAATGTTGTGTCTCTTGTGATTGTGTATTTCTCAGTGATCTTGCATTATGCTATTGTTATATATTGAAATGAAAATAACTATAATAATGTCTTAAACATTAACATGGTATCAGAGCCAAGCTAAAGAGAGCATCTTTCACAAGAGAAAAGTGAAAAACATCACTGTTACTGTACATGAAAATTAGGGCTTTCTGTTGGTGAGGTATTTCAGCCCTAAAACCATCTAGAAAAGTGTGCCCTCCCCCAAGGATCATTTTGGCACCTTCAACGCACCTTTTCAGTGGCTAGATCTCCCAGAAAGTGAAACCCTAGTTTCACAAAGTACCAGAAAACCAAAAGTACCAGAAGTACCAGAGTACCAGAAGTACCAGAAAACCAGAAGCACCAGTCCAAAAATACGCATATCAAGTTTGAGGGGGTAAAAGTTGGATTTTCAAAAATCTGACTGCACCAACTTACTCGCCTCAACTCAGTGCATCTATCCCTTGGATCAGAATTTCAAAATTCAAAGTTTGAAAAATTAGGGTTTCCTCATAAAACCCTAAGTTGCAGTTGCAGTTGCAGTCTCAGAACCAATTTCAGTTGCAGTACCAATTGCAGTTTCATCCTTACTACAAGTTGTCATCACCCTTGAAGTTTTTAAAGAGTTGGTAATGATTATCGTTGCTGCCAGATGGTGCCATAACTTGCAAATGCTATCAAAGGTATGTACTCACATATGTTTAAATGGTTAAACTTTAAAGAGTATTTGCAGGAGAAGGGATCTCTTGCCATAGATCCAAAAGGATCTCAAGATCCAACACATTCATAGGAATGATACAACCCAAGTGTGATTATTCTGATATGCATCTATTTGTTATGACATTATTTTGATCAAGTGTTGCATGTTATAGCTATGACCATCATTCTAACCTTTGATCAAAATCTGAGTCAAGGTATTAGATGGATTAAATGTTGAGATCATAGAACTTATCCTCTAACCCAACCTTTCTGTCAAGATAGTGTATTGTCTTAGTACAGAAGACAGGTTGAAGAAAGCACTCATCATCTTGAGTGAAGGAGACTCAGAAGAAAAGCAATCACTCATTCCTGAGGACAAGGCTCGAGGTTTGATTAATCAAGTTAATAAGATTCAAAGGTACACATGACAAGTTCATGATTATAGTTGAGATAACAGTCTTTGTAAAGTATCATACTTGATAGCATGAGACCATATAGAGATAAATGCTTAACTTAATCAATTGTTTGATGCAACTAACACCTCCTATAAGAAGAATCTTGTGTGTTAGTTCCAGGTTTCCATGGAGGAATGTTTGATCACAACACTATGAGAGTGTTGACCTCATTTTCGTATTGTATTCCTTACCTTTAATCTTTGCTTCAGTCAAGTTACAAGTGATAGATCTAAAGGTCCTACTATGATGATTGTTCATGCTATTACCTTATATTGTCAAAAGGATATTACTCTTTCTTGTTGTTTTTTTGACCTTGTTCCAGGTCACAGGTAATAACCCCGAGGAAGAAATAGTGAAGGTTGCAAAAGGCAACGTGCTAAAGGAGAAACCTGAAATGAAGAAATCATCATTGGAAGTGAACAAAATGGCTTGTATAAACTAAAGGGTCACTTAGAGGCTGCCATGAACCACGCCATTGAAAACTCATGTGAACTTTGGCATAGAATATTATCTCACATCAACTACAAGGTGCTACCATACATATGAAAAGCGGTCACAAGTTTACCATAACTCAAGGTTGACCATGAAGGCATATGCAATGGATGTGCATAAGGGAAGAACATCAAGAACCCTTTTCCGAAGAGAGACAACAAAGCAGAAGGATTCCTAGAGCTCATTCATTTAGATGTTTGTGTCCCAATGCCATCGTCCTCCATTAGTGGTGTTCAACAAGTTCAAGGAATTCAAAGCCTTGATAGAGAATCTTTCTGAAAGAAAGATTAAGATACTCAGGTCAGATAATGGAGGAGAATATACCTCAAAAGAGTTTGTGAACTTCTGTAAATATGTTGGATCAAGAGGGAACTCACTACTCCCTATAATCCCCAACAAAACGGTGTAGCTGAATGAAAGAATAGAACGATGATGGAAGTTGTGAAGACTATGATCCATGATCAAGATCTTCCTATGTGCTTATGGGTATAAGTAGCAATGGCAGTTGTATATGTTTAGAACTATTTTTCCCATAGTGCACTTGGGCTCAAGACCCCAAAATAGATGTTCACCAGAAATAAGCCAGATGTAATCCATCTCAAAATATTTGGCTTCCATGTATTTATTCATATACTAAAAGAGAAGAGAAACAAGCTGAAACCTTCAGGAAAGAAGGGAATATTTGTGGGATACTATGAGGTCTCCAAGGCCTTCAGAATCTATATACCAGGTCACCATCACATTGAGATCAGCAGGGATGTGACCTTTGATGAATATGCAACACTCAAGAAATCAAGAAGATGTCATCTTGAAGAAGTATATGAAGAGGAACCCATAACCCCCAGAATTGTAGTGAGGGAGGTTCCCAGAGCCATAGAACCGGTGAGGGAAGTCATAACTTCCCCTGATGAGGAAATTCTAGAAGACCATGATATATTAGAAGTTCAAGAACCTCCTCATATGGTGATCCTCCATTAAAGGAAGCCAGCTTGGGCTAGAGAGCTTATTCAATATGGAGAGAAGTACGGTGTTCCCCAAGGAACCACAAGACAGGTAAAAAGACCAAAACCATTCTCCAGTTATACAACCTTGATGTGTGACCTCCTAGAGAAGGAGCCTACCTGCTTTGAAGAAGCCATTCAGATGAAATAATGGGAATATGCCATGACAGAGGAATACCAATCCATAATAAATAATGATGTATGGGAAATAGTTCTAAGACCGAAGAGTAAAGACGTGGTATCCTCCAAATGGCTCTTCAAAATAAAACATGTTGCTGATGGAAGTATTGAGAAGTATAGAGAAAGATTTGTCGCTCGTGGATTTTCTCAAAAGGAAGGAATTGACTATGAAGAGACATTCACTCCTGTAGCCAAATACACTTCGATTAGAACCATCATAGCTCTTGCAGCTAAGATGAAGTGGAAGCTGCACGAGATGGACATAAAGACAACTTTCCTAAATGGTGTCATTGAAGAGGAAGTGCATATAGAGAAACCTGAAGGATTTGAAGTTGAACATAGGAAGTCTCATGTCTGCAGATTGAAGAAAGACTTATACAGATTAAAGCAAGCTCCTAGAGATTGGTATGGCTGTATAAACAGTTTCTTGACAAGCTTAGGCTTTACCAAGAGTAAAGAAGACTCTAACCTCTACTTCAAGGTCATGAACGATGGACCAGTAATACTACTGCTATATGTGGATGACTTATTCTTAACTAGAGAAGAAAATCTCATCACTGAATGTAAGAAGAGACTTGCCTCAGAATCTGAAATGAAAGACCTTGGCCTAATGCATTATTTCTTAGGTCTTGAGGCATGGTATAGTCCTAAGAGGATCTTCCTTAACCAAGGGATGTATACAGTCGAAATCCTAAAGAGATTCGACATGCTGGAGTGCAAGTCCATGAATACACCCATGGAAGCAAAGATGAAGTGGTTGGTTGACACTTTGTCAGAATTGATTGATGCCACACTGTACAGACATATTATTGGATCGTTGAAGTACCTGACAAACACCAGACCAGACATTTGTTTTTTTGTGAACAACTTGATTCAATTTCTAGTAGAACCCATACATGTTCACCTAGTGGCTACAAAACATGTGATGAGGTGCCTTAAGGGTACAATAGATAGTGTTCTCAGCTATGATGGAGATCATGATTTCACATTGAGTGGATATACTGATGTAGATTTGGCAGGAAGTGTTTCTAGCTAAAAAAGAACTTCAGGATGCTGTTTCATTTTGGGATCAGCCATAATCTCATGGTAGAGTAGGAAGTAATCTAGCATTGCTCTCAACATAGTAGAAGAATAATACATTGTTGCATGTTCTGCCAACTGCAAAGCTATATGGCTTTGAAAGTTGTTGACCGACCTATTTGACTTAGATATGAAAGCAACCATGATCCTATGTGACAATCAGAGCTACATAAATATGGCAGAGAATCATGTATTCCACGACAGGTCGAAGCACATGGAGATCCGATATCATTACATCTATGACATGGTGCAAAGAGGAGACTTAAATCTCCACTACATTAGCACAAATGAACAGGTTGTTGATGTGTTTCTGAAGCCTCTATCTCATGTAAAGTTTGAGCACTTTCAAGATAAGCTTGGTATAGTCCGAAAGGACCTTCCTCAAAAGGAGGAGTAGTCACTGTGATGAGACATATTTTGCTTCCAACCTGATGGTTGTGATGTAAAGAAGGATGATGTGATATGACTAGTACTGTGATTTCGGCTAGATAGATGTGATGTAAAGCTAGTGTAGTATCCTGCTTCTGACCTAATGGTTGTGACGTAAATTAAGATGATGTGATGAGACTAGCACTGAGCTTCCAGTTGGATAGTTGTGACATAAAGACAGTCTAGTATCCTTCTTTTGACCTGATGGTTGTGACGTAAAGCAGGACAAGTACCTTACTTCCGACCTGATGGTTGTGACGTAAAGAAATATGATGTGATGAGACTAGCATTGAGCTTCTGGCTAGATAGCCTTGACGTAAAGCCAGTCTAGTATCCTGCTTTTGACTTGATGGTTGTGAGGTAAATCAGGATGAGCATCTTTCTTCCGGCTTGACAGTTGTGTTGTAAAGCAAGACAATGAGATGAGACTAACACTATGATTTTGGTTGGATAGCTGTGATGTAAAGCCAGTCTAGTATCTTGCTTCCAGCTTGATTGTTGTGACGTAAAGAATGACGAGTATCTTGCTTCCAGCTTTATTGCTGTGATGTAAAGCAAAACTATGAGATGAGACTAGAACTGTGCTTTTGGCTTCATAGCCATGACGTAAATCCAATCTAGTATTATTATGATGAGTCAGCCTCATGCTGTGATGATGATGATGATGTATCAATTTTATACTAATAAATATTGATGCAGATCATGATTGCAGTCCTTTGAGAATGACGATGTTGCCGATGAAGAAAACTTATGATAATTTATAGATATGCAAGTCAGTGTTCCAAGATGATATTGACGATGTCCTCTCACCAACTATATGGTGTTGATGATGTTGTCCTCTCTCTCTCACCTGATGTTGTTAAAGAATACCCTTCTTGTTAAGGGGGAGTGTTGAAATAATGTAACTGCAAAGAGTATTCTTATTATTATTTTATATATTATTTATCAGATCAATCCCCATTGTGGATTGGTCATGTCAACTATTGTAAAAGGACCAAATCCCCTTTTTCAGATTGGTCATAATGTAATTGTAATAGGTAGAAAGAAAATTCAGCCCCATAATATATTAAAGAGGCCCCGAAATATAATAAAGGTGGTTATAACCACCCAGTTGGAGAAGTCGTCCCTGCCAGTGAAGAGACACTTCACACGTGCTATATTTGTATAAATAAGGAGGCTAGTGCCTCACTTAGATACACACCTCACTTGCTCATTGAAAGACAAGTTTCAGAACTACAGTTGAAGAAGAAGGAGAGAGAGTGGCACATATTTTGGGAGAGGATCTTCTGCATTAGTTTAAGTTATCTCTTGGCATTGTATTGGCTATCTATAATAAGGATGTTTTGCTGGGTTTTCTTCCCCTAGAGGGTTTCCTAGGATAAATGTTGTGTCTCTTGTGATTGTGTATTTCTCAGTGCTCTTGTATTATTATATTGTTATCTATTGAAATCAAAAGAACTATAATAATGTCTTAAACATTAACAGAAACTTGTACCTAATCTTCCTAGATATCATCTTTGAAATTCCTCCAAGTTTTTCTCCTTCACTCATCCATGAAAAAAGTGTTATAGAGAAAATGGAAAACCTTTTTGAATTTTGGCATATTCTAGAGAGTGAAATTGCACAACATTCCACCTACTCAATATTTGATATATGATTGTGAAACTTGCACACAAAATACTATGGAAAATATTGTTTCCAATGCAATTGGTCTCATAGAATTTGGATCCTCTATGAAGATGATATGATTGTTTTACCCATAACACCTTAGAACAAATCATCACAAGACTTCATTTCCCTTGGGATTTCACCCTTCTTCACTTCATCTTCACTCTGAAATTTTCTACCAAACTTGTGCTAAGAGATAGCAAGATTTAATCATGAAAATGAGAGGTTATTAATGTGAATTTATACCCCTCCAAGCGCTTCCTTTACTTAAGTTTAGGGCCAACCTGTAACTTCTTATTTGCAACACTTTTTAGGGGAAAATTCACATGATCATGTTTAAGAGGAAATATATTCTCAACCTTGAGGAACCACGTGGCATACCACCTACCATTGGAAATGGCTTGATGATGGATATCAATCCATGGAGGTTTTGGTTACATTTGGAATTTCCTTCATACTGGTTTTCTTCAAAAAACTATGGGGCTTCTTGACCATACCTCTAGGGCTTCTTGTGGGATTCTTAAAAGAATATTCTCATGAGTTCCATGGTTAAAGATACACCATAAGGGAAACACTTTGGATACTCCTTCAAGTAAACTCGTAGGATTATTCATGTTGATCACTAATGATTGACTTTGACAACAATGAAAACACCTTTCAAAAGTTATTGAAATATCAAGGGATCATATTGTCTTATTTATGGGTGCCTTTGTATAGGGTGTGCTACATCCTTGTTTGCAATGAAACTTTTTTATTTTTTTATTTTTTATTTTTTTTTATTTATGTTTATCACTGTCAGAATCAGAAACTGCATCGGTCTCATACTCGCGTGACATGGGTTTGATCCCGACCTCTACCACTATAACCTCCAGGTGCCTACGTATGCCCCTTTCATAGAAATGGATAAATCAGGAGAAATTGAACTTGTAACCTCATATAACTTCATTTTCACTGCACTAGCCAATTGAGATGCCCCTCGGGGGTTTGCAATGAAACCTTTTTATACACCTTTTTATTTTCCATTAATTGATTATATTCCAAAACATTGAGTTATATGTTTAATGGAAAGTAAGGAACACTTCAATACCACTTTGAACTAAGAACACATTAAGTTCCATGTGCAAGGAAAGTAAAAGACACTGCAAATGCATTCCCTCAACAAGAGGGACATTTATTAATTATGTGTTTTCTTTTTTAAAGGTCCTTTATTTTATGGAGAAGTGTTTCATTTCTCTCACGACCTTAGGAAGATCATTTTGAGATAAATTTATGGCTTTTATTTTTTTTTAGCTACAAAACCTCTGGGCCTTTAGTCCCTTCTTCCCATGAAATGATGTACAAGCCCTTCTTGGGATCAATAAGCCCAAAAACCAAAAAGATGAGGAAATTAAAGGGAATAAAAGTGGAAAAATATAAGTATGTGTGGGAATGGTATGATGACCCTTCAAAGAGATCCTTTAGTAGCAACCCTTTTATGGAGCGTAACCCACTTACTAACAAGACATGTCACCCAACAAGGTGAGACATCATGTCCTTAGTTACCCGTAGGCATGGAGGGGTAACATCTAGCTCCTACTTGGAGAAATGTGCTCGCCATAGAGGACATTATAACCTCAATACATTTTGACACAAATTTAAAAAATACACAATCAGCCCTTTATTCATATAAGAAATACAAAAATTTTAAATTGACCACTATTCCTTAAAAGAAATTTTTTCACTTTTTTCAAAAATTTCTAACTAACATGTAACATGATTCAGTAAAATGTATCGCATCAATTATGCATAAATGAAAATAAAGCAACATGTAAGGTAAAATATGAAAGAAAATTAAACTACACTAAGATGGACATGCAAAATGTAAATGTAATAAAGAAATATGGCCTACCTATTTACCTCGGGCCCTAGGCCCATAGAGATCAAGTTCTAGGTGATGTTAGGTGAAATCATACAACCAGTACAACCACCTTCTTAGAATCTCACCCAAGTGATTCCCCATATACTTAATTGTAAAATATATCAAGGAAAAGTTAAGAACATAATAATCATGAATATGAAAAGCATATAATTAATCATAGGAAGCAACTAATGGAAGTGTGTGGGAGGGAGACAGTCCTACTAGAATGAATAGCCACAATATATATCCACCCATATCTCAATATGGATTCCACATATAGATGATATCATATTCTTCCTCATTATCATGACCATTGTTTCCTAAAGGGTGAGAGAAAATGAGAGATGAAAATAAAACTGCATGGTTTCCCAAAGAAGATAAGAGGTAAGGGATAACCTCATGTATAGAGAAATAAATCTTCTCTCTGCTATAAAATTATTTCCTCTTCATCTACAAATCCATGCCAAAATCCATGATATGAAAACATTACCTCTTTATAGAATGGATCACTAACTTTTTTGAGCTGGCCACATCCCCAAAAGGAGAATCCCCAAGGTATGGTTGGGATTCAACATAATTTCATTGTGATAATCCATCCCTTGGTGGATGGAAAAGGTTTGTAATAATATCATCACTAGGATGACAAATGTATTGATTGTCAACGTATAAAAAACAACCTTCCAAAGTAAATACTTTTGCATTCCTTATCTCAAAGTTTCCTTCAATGTTGTAGATGGGATCTCCATCAAAACCGATGAAATCAACTCTATCATTGAGACTAATTAATTATTCAAAAGGATAGACAACTTCATATTCCTCAAGAGGGGAAATAGACACCAATGTCTGATCTGGGTCTTCATTGTGAGAAACTTCATCAAGATCTTCTTGGCAACTTTCCTCACCTGCAAAGGCTTTCTCTTCGGTAAGAGGTTCCATACCAAGTTATTCTTGAATATATTCCTAAGATAACGCCTTAATAAGACTCATAAAAAACAAATGGATTCATCAACAACCTTTTTCATTTTCATCTGCAAATGTGTCTTCATAGTACAATAAATTATGGGCAATGGTTCATCCCACGGTGCCATAATTCCATCATTTGAAGTGACACTTCAATGGAGTTTCCAGATGAACTTTATGAAAATCTCGTCAAAATTCAAAAGGGATGTTCCCTGAACTAGATTCATCAAGAAAGATAAATGAAAAGGATTTGTGATAGACATTCCAAGTATCATTATCATATAAGAAAGGATTCAAAATTATCCCTTGCAACAACGGAATTTTTTTTATCGCACAATCTGTATTTTGGAAAAATCCCAACCAAATCCAATGAAAGTGTAACACAACTAGGAACACCTATCACTATCACCTCAATATATGTTTCCCTCATTTTTGTGAAGGTTAAATCCAACACAAGAGAGGATTCTTGGGTGACCCTAGGGGCATTGTGATGGAAAGTGAAAAGAGAAGAAGAATTCCCCTATAGGTCAAGGTCAAGATTGGAATGAGGCTTAATAGTGAGTCTCGTGAGATGGTAATTGATTTCCAAGGTAGTGTATATACAAAATAATGTGTTAGGGTCCTAACCCCTAACGTAGGCAGAATAATATATTTCATGTAATAAAGGTCAATATTAATAAGTCCTAGAAATAAGGAAGAATAAGTCCAATGTAAGAAGACCTAATAGAATCTTCCACTTCTAGAAAGATCTTCCTCTAGATGGTTCTTTGCATAGACATATTTAGTATAAATAGGAGTCGAGGGTGTGAGAACTCTTGTCTTGGATATTATTGTAATAGAGATCTGTTATGTTGGAGGTTTCCCCCTCGAAGAGGCAAGTGAACATTGTTCTCAGTAATCAAAGTGCTCTTTCTGGTGTTCTTCTAGTATCATTTTGGTATTATTGTGGTATTTTTCTGGTTATATTGTTGTTCATCTGCCATTTCTAGCTATTTATTTCTATTCTGTATGCTTTTCTATATCTAGAATATTACAAGTGGTATCAAAGCACCTTCCTCGGCAGAAAATTGTGGGTTAATTTTTTTCCGGGGTAGATATGTATTCCAATGTCTTTAATCTACAAATATTTGTCATTACATGCATAAAACCATGGTTGGGGATTCATACACGTAGAAAATACAAGTGGTACTTAAGCATACATTTGTTGACTACCCTTGTAACCCCTGTTGGTACCCCTTCGAGTGGTAGCGCATCAGAAAGCACCTGTATATAGATCAACCTAGATCTCCTGACTCCCTCCATAGATCAATTGATCGATCACCTGACTGTTATAGTGTTACCAATAACAACACTCAGGAAGATACTCTCTAGTACCTGGGTAGTCGAGTAGTACGATTAAGGGCACGATCTAGCCTTCTTAGTTGGTTCCTTGAGATATTGGGTCAAGTACTATTGTTGGACTCCACACATATATTAGAAAGTTATAGCATAGGGAAAACCCTTTTCTATAGAACCCTTGAATACCTAACCCTTGGGACAGAAACAAAAATAGAATAAACAAGATCTATTGTGGTGCAATTGTGTATCCTTCATTCAAGTTGTAGAATTTCTACACATTTCTTCTTGTTATTCATTTGGGAATTTCATCACTGCAGTATTCTTCATATTAGAGTATAACTCCATAGGAGTTAAAAAAAAAAACTTGATCCTGTTGGCACGATTATTTGAGACATATTATGTTGGATTTATCTCTTCGCCCTTATCAAAGTCATACCTATCATTTTTCAGCAATTTTTTTTATTGTGGACCCAACCCCCTTCCAACACCCTTAATTCGAATTTACCCCATTGGATTCCACTTGTCGCCCTAATCGTTGTGATACACTTCACTCATAACCCATTTTCTGTGTGGTCCCACCTGCCCATTTTCATGTTCCCTTGTCATCATGACCCATACCCATAGCCAAGACTTGGAAGCTTGCTTCACTGCCTTGTACTCTAATTTAACAGACACCCAACAAGAAGTGCAGAAACTCAGTGCCAATATTTCCACCATCAATCAAACGATGCATTCCTCCATCGTCGCCTCAATCTCAAAACTCAAAGACGATATCAAACAAGACATTACTACCCAACTTGAATCTATCACTACGATGATCTACGCCAAGATGCATATCCCTACAGATCTTCTCGTATATGACCCACCTTTTCATACTGAAGGTGAAACTTCCTCTCATTCCCAAAATGTTCATCCCTATCACTTTCAGCATGACCTATGCCTTCTGCATGTGGATATGACCAAATTTGATGGATCGGATCCTACAGGTTGAGTAACTCAAATGGAACATTATTTCTCTTTGTATGGCATCATTGATGATTTTGTCAAACTTTGATATGGTGTTCTCCATCTAGATCAAGAACATTGGAAATGGTGGCAATGGAGAAAAAATGATTTCCAAGGGTATGTGGCTTGGAAACACTTTCTAGCATATATTTATGAATTCTTTGACACTGGCACCAACCATTTAGGCCATTTGACAAAGTTGAAACAATATGGCACCGTGGAAGAATTTATAGTTTCTTTTGAGAGACTGGTTTTTCATAGAGAGGGCATGTCTGATGATTTTTTTCTGAGAATGTTTTATCAGTGGCCTCAAGGATGATATTCATCCTCATGTCCTCATGGCTCGACCTCAGAGTTGGGTGGACTCTACTAAAAGAGATAAGGAAGAACAATAGGTTGTCTCTTATCAAAACAAAAAACCCTCCTTTATTCCTCGCACTAAACCAATAACGTCCACTCCTTCTACTCAACTAAAGATCCAGAAATTGACCAGGGATGAAATGGATGTACGCCAACTCAAAGGCCTTTGTTATAATTGAGATGACAAATATTTTTTGGGACACAAGTGTAAGGAACAAAATATTTTTATGGCTATCTCGGAGTATGTTTCAAAAGAGGATGTTGAGGCTCCCCTTGTGTCTGTGTCACCTGAACCCACTAACATAACCCCTCCCAAAGTAGAATCAGTCATTTCCTTAAATTGTCTCACTGGCTTCTCTACTCCCCAAACCCTCGAGATAACTGGTTACATCAAGCATAGGAAGGTCATCATTCTTGTTTATAGTTGAAGCACCCATAATTTCATTCATCACCGAATTTCCCAAGAAACTAATTGCTATATCTGTGCATTCAATAATTTCCAAATCATGATTGCGAATGGTGGGTCCATGAAATGTGGAGGGAATTTTGAAAATGTGTGTCTCTGAATTGGTGACTACCACCTGAAATATCATATGTTTTCTATCGACATGGGCGGTTGTGACATTATGTTGGGTGCATAATGGATAAGTACTTTGGGTCCCATTATCATGGATTTTAAAGAATTAACCATAGAATTCAACCAGGAAGGAAAACAATATAAGTTCCAAGGAATCATCGTCGATTCCCCAGAGATCATTATTTCCCATCGCATGGAAACTCTACTCAAAAAATGTCATTCTGGCATTATTTCCCAACTGCATTCCATACAAGCAACAGAGACACCCTATGTGTCGTAGGACCTCCAAGCCATACTCTTTAAACATAAAGTGGATTTTTCCACTCCCTAGGGACTCCCTCCTTCCCATAGTGTTCATGACCATTCCATTCCCCTTGTCCTAGGAAACCTTCCTCGAAATATTCCTCCCTATCATCACCCCTTTTCCCCAAAAAATGAAATTAACAAAATGGTTCAAGAACTGCTCAACGGATTTATTATCCTCCCTAGTATGATCCACTACTCTTCCCCTATGGTCATGGTCCTTAAGAAATAAGGTTCTTGGTACATGTGTCCTCACTTCCGTACCCTCAACAAACTCACCATTAAAGACAAATTTCCCATTCCTATCATTGATGACCTCTTGGATGAATTAAGTGGTGCCCGGTTCTATAATAAACTTGATCTTCATTCTAGCTACCACCAGATTCGTATGAAATGGGAAGACATTTCTGAGACTGCCTTTATAGCTCATGAGGGCCACTATGAGTTTTTGGTCATTCCCTTTGGATTTTGTAATGCTCCCTCCACTTTCCATAGCCTCATGAATCATGTCGTCCATCCTTTTCTCCATCATTTTTTATTAGTTTTATTTGATGATATTCTCATCTACAGCAAAACCTAGACAACCCATCTTGATCATGTAGATCATGTTCTCCATCTGCTCTCTCAGTACCAACTTTTCCTCAAACAATCTAAATGTGATTTTGGCACCTCAGAAGTTGAGTACTTGGTTCATCTTGTTGGCAAGACCAGCATCAAGGTGGATCCTAAAAAGATTTAAGCTATGCAAGATTGGCCTCATGCAAAGAATCTCAAAAGATTGCGTGTATTTCTGGGTTTAACAGGTTATTATCACAGGTTTGTTAAAAATTATGGAAATATTTCGTCACCTCTCAATACACTCCTTAAAAATAATTCTTTCACTTGGACTCCAACAGTTCCTCAGGATTTTCAAACCTTGAATATGGCCATGTGCACCACTCCAATCCTAAGCCTTCCCAATTTCACGAAGACCGTTTTCCTGGAATGTGATTCTTCCAAGAAAGAAATTGGTGTTGTCCTTATGCAAGAGGGTCAACCTTTGGCCTTTACCAGCAAACAAATGTCTGAGAGAAATTTGGGAAAATCAATCTATGAAAAGGAAATGTTGGCTATGTTGCATGCCGTGGATCTTTGGCACCATTATCTATTGGGGAAACGCTTCCATATTAAGACAAATCATCAAAGCCTCAAGTATTCTTTGGAATAACATCGTTCCTCCCCTGAGCAAAAAAAATGGGTGACTAAGCTCTTTGGATGTGATTATGAGATTATTTACAAGAAAGGAAAAGACAATGTGGTTGTTGATGCACTTTCCAGAAAATATGAAGATGAAGGGTCCCTTTTTTCTCTCTCTGTCATTGTACTAGATTGGATCCAATTTGTTTGCTAGGAATGCCTACATGATCCTAAAAGTTTGCATCTGATACAACAATTGTAATCCAATTCTCCAATTTCCCTAGGGTACTCTTGGCTCAATGATGAGCTTAGATACAAAGGTCATTTGTATTTAAGTAAATAGTCAAAACTTTTATCCATGGTATTTTTTGAGCTTCATGCTACACTGACAGTTGGCCACTTGGGGTTTACCAAAACCTATGATCGGGTCAAACGTTATTTTTTCTAGGAGGGTATGAAATAAAACGTTCATAATTTCATGGCTAAATGTGATGTGTGTGAACGCAACAAGGGAGAAATGGTCAAATCTCCTGGCACACTACAACCGCTTCTAATTCCACCTGTTATTTGGAAAGATATCTCTATGGATTTTATAGTAGTCTTACCTAAATAGGGCCATAAATCCGTCATCATGGTGGTAGTTGATCGTATTTCCAAGTATGCTCATTTTTGTGCTCTTCAACACCCATTTACATCATCCATTGTGGCTCAACTTTTCATGGATCAAGTCTTCAAGCTTCATGGCATGCTGCATTGTATTGTTTATGATCATGATCCAACTTTCACTAGCAATTTTTGGCAAGAACTGTTCAAACTACAAGGCACCCAATTACATCTCAGCACAACTTATCATCCCTAGACTGATGGTCAAACTGAAATTGTCAACAAATGTTTGGAAACATATTTGAGGTGTTTTTCATCGGAAAGGAAGAATCAATGGGCTTAATGGTTACCAATTCTTGAATGGTGGTACAACACTTCATACCATACAACTACGTGCACGACTCCTTTTGAGGCAGTATATGGACAAAATACACCTTTAGTTCTCTCATATTTTCCAAGTGTCTCGAAGGTCCAGGAAGTTGACCAAACACTTACAGTTCGAGAGGGTATTCTCCATACCCTCAAAGAGAATTTGGTCATGGCCCATAATCATGTGAAGCAATAAGAAGATCAAGGTCACTCTGAATGGAAATTTATAGAAGGGGATCAAGTGTTTCTTCAAATGCATCCTTACAAGCAAAATTCCCTCAAGTTTGACCATTGTCAAAAGCTGGCGCCCAAATTTTATGGTCCTTATATCATTCTCAAGCGTGTGAGACAGGTGGCCTATCAGTTAGCTTTTCCCAATCATTCTAAGCTCCATCCTTTTTTTCATGCTTCCTATTTAAAGAAGGTGATTGGAACTAAGTGCCAAACTCAAACCAACCTTCCTGAGTTGGTCAAAGGGCGCACCTCTCACTCATCTTGTATTATTATTGCAAATTTCTTTTGGGCTCTTGAGCACAAAGTTTTGAGGGTTTTGAGAATACAAACCCTATAGAACAATTCGATGGTGAAAAATTCCACCTATCTTGTTCCAAGATTGGTCTTGGGGATGAAATACTCCACCCACACCATTCTACAGTAGTTATAGGTATCATCACTCATCCAGGACATCTGCAGGTCGTACCATTGAGGGTTTTTAGTAGGGGGGCGCACCATTCATTGAAGGAAGTTTTATCCAAGAGATTGGCAGGGCTTTTGGACATTCTAGCACTTGGGTTTTTCTTGCAGGGCCTTGATCATCAGTTCTAGTGCATTTTGAGAGGGTTACTCTTACTGGATGATTTCCTAGAGCATTGGCACGATTTGGAGAGAAGGAGGATGCTATTGAGATTCAGATCTATTCAGTTTGGAGGGGTTATACTTAAAATCTGACCCTGAGACATCACCTAGTGACTTGTAGTGTCCTGATCTATCTTTCTAGGAAGTTTCAGGGCATTTGGAGGTCTCCTTCATCCAAGACAAACTATTGGGAACTGACAGGGTTTAGGAAGGAGAAACTTCATTTGGAGGAGAATCTCTTGGCATTTTGTCCTGATACTTCAGGAGGAGGTTCTACTCACCCCGATATATTATTCTACATGGTTTGGAGTCATTTAGAGGCTTCCATCCACTAGGCTGAAATATTGGGTCTTCTGAGCTCTTCAAGAGGATGTGCCATCATCCAAAGGGTTTGGAATTGACCCTGGTTCTTCTTATATTTCTCTTCATCTTGTATTCATCCTTTGGAGGCTTGCATCATCTTATCAGGAGCATTTTGTAGCAGCTCATATATTATCTATTGGATCTGTCTCATGTTATTCCAGATCTGCATCCTTATTGTAACAGGTTCATGCTTATTATATCAATAAAGGTCAAATCTATGTTGTTTGGTTCCATATCTTGTGTTGTTGGTCATATCTTGTGTTGTTGGTCATATCTTGTATCTCCATTGTTATATCTTCATATATATGCTTGTTAAACTGAACTTTAAACCCTAAGACCTAACTAAGAAGTAAACCTGCAAGAAAACACACATGCATCAGTTAAACAATGAGCAGTTAGTGTTCCAAGTGAAAAAATTGGCTTGGGAACATTCCAAGAATGTTGGGAATATTATGAGGAGGCTAGAAAGGGGGTATTTCTAGTTGAGTGTGTAGTATCCCATGGCCAACCCAATTAAAGAACCCGACTTGGAACAATTGGTTCAATTCTTGCGGGTCAATGTCAAAATGAATAGATAATATAGGCCTCCTATGGTCTTGATTCTAATTTCCCCTACCTCTATTATTCCGACCATTGATACCTCTACTGAAAAATCTCATCCTGTAGAAATCGTTTGTAAGTAATGAAGCTCTTAATTAATCATACATGAAACTCTACTTACATGAATCAAAATTTGGCTCTAAAATGTTTTTTTTTATTCATATGAGATATGAGAGATATATGATATATTATTACAATAATGAGTGTTCCATGTATAGGGAACATAAGGTGACCATCCATGAACAGATGCATCCCTTGAATAATCAATAACTATTTATTATTATCATTTACTTATAATATACTATATTTAATAATCAATAATAATTGTATTATTAATTATTATCTTTAGAGAATGTCTTCCCGATTGTTTATAAACATAAACACTCCCTCTCAATGAGGGAGACATTCTGCAACATGCCACTCTTGTATTTGAAGTGTACAAACTTCACCCTAGACTCATGACACTTTTCTGTCAGTCTTGGGAGACATCTCTCTCCCACCTGAACCGAGGAGAAACTCCTTCCACGGCTCTCCCTCTGAGCGAATTAAATCTCTCTAAGATTAGTCTCACTTGGTTCTGCATGTAATAGCATAACATCTTGAGTAATATCATTCCTTGTCAAATCACCATGACTAGGAAAAATACCACACTAAGCTCTTTCACCATAGACACACACCTATGAATGAATGTCAACTTGATGCTAACTGACACGTGGAAAGCACTTCAAGCACCTTGAGTCCGTATTATTCATTGTCATGATCAAGGAAGGACTATGTCTAGGCCCATTTACCACAAGTGCACCTTTGTGATAAATGTATCCTATCTCCTTTGGTCTGCAGCCCAATATAGGAGAAGTTATGCTCGATGTTGAAACATCAACACTCCCTCTTAGCTAGGGAGGTATATTTCCATAGTAGTACACAAATACTATGCAAAGACACACAGTCTCTGCCAGTGGTACAAAACCACCATAGTAGTAAAAGATTTGTCACACATGGCACTCCCATGTGGACTTCTAGAGGATACTCCCTCTAGGAACACTTAGGGTCAACTCCCCATAGTATGAGACATCAAGGGTCAACTCCCTTGACATGGCCTCATGTTCTCTAAACATGGGATGATGGGCTATAAGCCCAAATGTAATTATTCCTTCTTGAATATGTGTTCTTCTTATCCCTTATCGAATAAGTGTCCTCATAGATCAACTCAATTCAATTCACAGAGGAGTACAATCTGGAGAAAGTTTATCACACATGGCACTCCATGTGGACTTCTAGAGGCTACACCCTTTAGAAACACTAGGTTCAACTCCCATGGTGTATGACATCAAGGGTCAACTCCCTTGACATGTCCTCATGTGCTCTCCACATGGGACGTTGGGTTCTAATCCCAAATGCACTTATTCCTTCTTGAATAAGTGTTCCACTTATCCCTTCTTGGATAAGTGTCCTCACAGATCAACTCAACTCAATTCAAAAAGGAGTATGATCTGGAGAAAGTTTGTTACACATGGCACTCCATGTGGACTTCTAGAGGCTACACCCTCTAGAAACACTATGGTCAACTCCCATAGTGTATGACGTCAAGGGTCAACTCCCTTGACATGTCCTCATGTGATTTCCACACAGGGCATTGGGTTATAAGCCCAACCGCACTTATCGCTTCTTAGATAAATGCCCCACTTATACCTTCTCATATAAGTGTCATCACAAATCAAATCAACTCAGTCACATAGGAGTACGATCTGGAGAATGTCTCAAGAAGCTGCAAACACCAATACTCCCTCTCAGGTAGGGAGGTATTCTCTACCATGCCAAGTCTGTCACGAAATTACTTGAACTTTGTCTTGGTTTGGAAAAAATATGAGCAACCTTCTCATCTGTATGAAGGTACTGCACCAATACTTTCTTACTCTGCACCATGTCTCGGATGAAATGGTACTTGATCTCAATGTGGTTCGATATTTCATGAAACACTGGATTATCAGAGATCATCACACAACTTTGGTTACCATAATGAATAATGGTGGAATCCAGCACATGTTTGAATAAATGTGCAAGGATATTGTGAAGCCACACTACTTCATAGACTGTCATACTTAATGCAATGTACTCTGCTTTTGTTGTGCTCAAATCCACAGAAGTTCATTTCCTGCTACACTAGGAAACCATGGAAGATCCCAAAGTGAAGCAACACCTGAAGGTGTTCTTTCTGTCCACTGTGCTCCCTGCCCAATCAGAGTCAACATATTCCTACCATATCATATCAATACTGGAAATATATCTCATACCATGTCAAACTGTGCCTCACAAGTATCTCAACACATGTTTCACAACAATCTAGTGTGTCTATCTCAATTGACTTATAAACTGGCTAAGTGCACTCACTGCATTGGAAATATTTGGTCTAGTGTTAACCAGATACATCAATTATCCAATCAGTTGTCTATATAGATTCATATCAATTTCATTAAAATCGGAAGAAGACACACACAGTTACTTTAGATTTGTCATCATTGTTATAACCACAGGCTTGAGGTTCAATATCTCAAACTTCTTCAATATCTCAACTGTGTACTTCCCCTGACTCGGAAAGATCTCATCAGTTCTCTGCCATAATGATAGTCCCAAGAAGTAGTGAATCATACCAAGTTCCTTCATCTGAAACTCATAGGCCAACACATAATTTCATAATAATAAAGCTCTATGTACATGTCAGGAATAAATCATCAACATAGATTACCAAAATCAGGGCCTCACCATTAACAATTTTGTAGTACAGGTTGGGATCAACAACACTTTTTCTGAAGCCCAAACTCATCAAGTGTCCATCAATCCTTGCATACCTGGCTCGAGGTCCCTTCTTGAGTCCATACAGGGCCTTCTTCAACCTACACACATGAGACTCCTTCTCATGTATGATGAAACCATCTGGCTGCTTGATGTATATTTCTTCCCCAATCTCTCCATTGAGAAAGGTTTTCTTCACATCCATCTGATGTAGTTTCCAACCCATGGATTTTATGAGAGAAATAATCGTTTGAATAGAAGTGTATCGAGAAACACGAGCAAATGTCTCCTCATAATCTATTCCCTTCACCTAAGAGAATCCTCTAGCAACAAAACCTTCACTGTGCTTCTCGATGCTTCCATCAATTGTATGTTTGATCTTATAGATCCATTTGGAAGTCACTATAGACTTCCTTTCAGGTCTCGAAACAATATACCACACATCATTCTTCATGATGGATTGATACTCATCCATCATGGAATCTCTCCATTCTATATGCCTCCTCATAACATGAAGGGTCATAATCAATGATATGGCTCATAGTTGTGGAATAGCACGGATACCTTTGAGGTCTTTTTCTCTCTCGGAAGGTACCATGAGGAGCTACATGTCTTTCTACCTCCTGCAGAGTCTGACGAGTCCATGTAGGTCTCTTCTAACCTACTAAAATATCTCTGGGAACATCAACTATAGGGGGAGAAGGAACCATCTCTTCTTGTTTCTCTATCGCAGACCCCCTGCCCTCAGGACGAGATCTGCACAGGATCATTCTTTATTCTCCTTGAGCCAAAGTGGCTCCCTCGAATCCCAATTGGAACCTCAAATATCGATCCATAGGTCCTTCATGAAGACCCACCCTGTGCAACTTAACACTAGGCGCGAGCCTTACATCTCCATGCGACCACAATCAGGCCCTACCGTAAGCGCCTTTCGCAACTCGCAACTCGCGAGTTCGTGAGTCGAAGATCCTCAACTCCTCTTTCTCTATCCATTGATACTTGAGATTGTGATATGGGTATGTCTCCTTCCTTGATATCACCTCTACAAGCGACCATCGGCTAGGCCAAACTCTAGCACCCCTCGCAACTTGCAACTTCACGAGTTGGAGTGTTGAGCCCTTGTGCTCCTCCTTTGCGAGTCCACGAGACCCGATAAGTCAACAATGGGGTTGAATCCTTCCAAGGTGGTGCATGTATGCCACCTGTCACCTACTTCTGCCTTTTTTGTGTGCTCTATGTTTGCACCACTTGTCAACCTCGCGGTCCCCACCTAACGGACATGACGTGTGTTCGCATGAGCCCTCAGCGATTGGCACTTCATGACTTCAGTGATCAAGGTGCAACTCATTCATCCTCTAAAACCCCAATACATGAGGTAGTGAGATGCCAAATATCACAGCTCTCCTTCCTCCTCGATCGACGGTTCAAGTCGAATTGCGATCTTGTGACTTGGGGATTTGTAGGGAAAATGTCTCCGCCTCCCAACTCATGATACCCAAATTCACGAGATGATCCAGATCTCTGCCACATGTCCTCCAAAATGGATGGTCCTAATGCTTTTAGGACTTGTCGATTCCTCTTCCTTCTATTGTTATGAGGTTTAAACCTTGCACACCTTTTCTATATCCAACGGCTCATGGAAACTCGGCACTTCTCCATGAAGTGTCTCCACTATTTGTTTCAGCTACTCTCCTGCACGACCTCCTCCTACTGTATGGACGTAGATTTCAACGGTCCAGATCTCGCTTCTCCAGTTGATCTAATGACATTTGTGCTCTACCTTGAGCATGCACTTCTTCCTTTCCCTTGGAATATTTATTGCTCCAAAAGGCCTCGGCCTTTGTCTTTGCTACGAAGCCTATGACCTTGGCTCCCACCTGTATTCTAAGAGGCATTCCTCCTCCTGAGCTTCTCAAACTCCGAACCCTCCAAAGGGTTTTCTTGGCCTCTGTGATTCCTTGCAAGGTCTTTGCTTGCAATTGTGTTATCCGTCATGAGCTTATATGTGGCTCTAACCTCAAATTATCTCTGTCCCTTTCCCTTCTTGAAGGGATGTCAGTTCCCTCTGGAAACTTTCTACTCAAGCATGCCTTACTGAGCCTACAAGGTGTTCAGTAACCCTGTGAATGTCTCCTCCTGAGACACTTCTTTTATCTCAGAACTCGAAAGAGATTTCTTCTTGGTGCACTCCTTTCCCTCACTCAATGTCCTCTTGGCAGAGATCCTACAGAATCCTCAACATCTCTATGTTCTCACTGAACTCGAAATAGAGTTCTCCTCAATGCATCTTGTGCATCTTCTCAATTCCCTCCTAGCACAACCTTTACAGAATTCTCAACAATTGTGCTTCTCCTCTCTGTGCTCTCCTTTGCATAGTTTCTCCTTCAAGGTGTTCAACAACCTTGAGGCTTCCTCCTTGATTCAATGATTTCCTCTGGTGTTCCCTCTTGGCACGTCTTTTTCTAAATTCCATAGAATTCAGAAGTGCACTCCTGCACTGGCTTTCAGAGACCGCAGTACTGTGTCATGCACTCATGCATGAAACCACAAAGAACCCAAACCTAAAAATCAAAGGACCCAACAGACAATAGTTTCTGTCTGTACCCTGCAAATGCATACAAACATACATCTACAACATATCATCAACACATAAAGACATTCATTCACAAAAATAGAATAACATGCAGGAAAAACTGCTCTCATTGTATTAATATGATATGCCTTTTTACAATGTGAGCTCGGACTGCAACAGATTCACGACTTCCTCTCTTCTCTCCTATTCTCTCTATTCTTCTCTCCTCTTCTCTCTACAGACTCTATCCACTAACTTCCTACAAATACAAAGGAGGTCTTTTTACAAAAGGGGGCTCCTCGAGCACTTCCCTCCATTCTCACCAACTCTCATTAATTACAATGAATTACATTGAATGGTTGTCTAGTCCGAATCAGATCTAGATCTCAGCCTTACAACCATTTAAGGCAACCTTTAACTAAAGCATATGCACATTCATGGATTTTGGCTCTTCGGCCTTACAACATTTAATACAATTTCAAAAATTGAAATTTGAAAGTGAGAGGGTTGTGCCTCTCCTCTCCATTGAATGTGTGATGGTTGGCTGGCACTTGATGATGTGGAGTGATGCTCTTGCATCATACTCCTCAACTGAAAAAATCATGAGCTCCTACTCATGAGCTTCTCAGCACCGCTGTTGAAATCCACCTAGATCCCAAACAGTTCTTTGGAGTTATCCATCTGCTCCACTGCTTCGTTGTTGCTGCTGCATCTGTTGCCCTGCTGCTATGGCAGGTTTTCCTCTGCTCAACTTCCCTTTGTTGACTACTTCTGCTGATATGATCATCATCTTTATGATCTCCTCAATTATCTCATCCAGCTGCTCCCAGGGCTGGCTCTCCTTTTGTAGCCTGCTCCACTGCACTTCTTCCAACAAATGGGTAGATCAACTAGATCTCCCATGTCATATTCTTCCTTTATGGCTTCAACTTGCCATCCTACTACAAAATTTAGCTCTATAGTTTTATCTTTTTAATTGACCTGTTGTTCAATCACCTTCTCTGGCAGACTTGCTTCTGCCATTTCTCCTTGCACTGGTTGAATTGCAGCTTCCTCCAGCTGCTCCTTAGAGTGGAATTATCCTTCATCTTCCATTGTATGCCTCGACATTGCAGTCATGATCAACTGTTCATCTCCTTGGATGAAATTTCTGAGAAATTCCTCAGAATGCTCCTCTGTTATCATCTGCATGACTATCTTCTCATGACAGTCATCTACTGGATCTGGATTGTTCAACCAATCCTCCAACACCTCTAACTCCTTCTCCCGTGGAGTGAGCATCTTAACTGTGTGCTCCTCTTCTTTTCCTTAGGCATCTTTTGATATCTTCTCCTTCATCATAAAAATCACCACTGGTTGTCTTTCTACTGTTGCTGCATTGGCAACACACACGTTAGCCTCAACTGGGTTATATGGAAGGAATAACCTTATCCCTCCAATCATCAGAATTCTCTTTTGATATTCCTTCTCTATCAGTTGTCCTTGTTGATATGAACTCACCCTTGAGTTCATGAGACTTCTAGACAGTCTCAATTGCTCTCCCTTTCCAACCTGGCAATATGGGATTTCCTCTCTACCCTCCTGGTAGTCTATGAGATCCTCCAGTGATCTCATCTCATTATCATCCTGGCAATTTGAACTTCCAGCACCACCCTCCTAGCAGTATACGAGACCTTCAGTTCATCTCTTTCTATTGCCCACCTGGTAATTTGAAAGTCCATCTCTGCCCACCTAGCAGTCTATGAGATCCTTTGTTAATATCATACTATTGCCCACCTGGAAATATGAATTTCCAATGCTGTCCTCTTGACAGTCTATGAGATCCTCCAATGGTCTCATTTCACTGCCCACCTGGCAATTGGAAAATTCATCTCTGCTCTCTTGGCAGTTCATGAGATCTGTAACCAATCTCCCTTCCTCATCACTGAGATTCTTCCCAGTCTCTGGTTCACAGATATGAACCATCTATGTGTCACTGAGGCTTTCATCATACCTCAACCACTTCTTCAACTCTTGTTATTGTTTCCTAGCCAACAATTCCTTGATTGGCCACTTCACCCTCTTCTTTATGGGCCACTCATACACCCAATGTGGTTTTGTGTTCTGCTACATTCACAATGCAAGTTGCTCCATTCTCGCTCTTATCTCAGTAATTTCTTTGTCCATTTCTTCTTTACTCATTTGCTAGTGGTCTCCTCTTCCACCACGCTCATGGTCTTCAGTAGCCATTTTCCTATTCCTGTCTTCCCTCCTGGAAAACTTGTTGTTGTCACTCTGCAACCGTGAGTGCTTCCATCCTTCTCCTACAACCCTCCTGACTGTCTATTTATTGTTGTGTCCCAAAACAACCTTCACCTTTTACCTGTCTCCTACAAGCTCTTCTTCACCTCGCTTCCTCTTTTACCTGAAATATACAAGAAAAAAACCATGCTCTGATACCACTCAAGTGCGTATCATACTAATCCTTTTCCTCTAGCTCCCTGTGCCTAAAATATACAGACAAAATCATGCTCTGATACCACTCTATCACAGACCCCCTACCCTCAAACCGAGATCCACACAGGATCGTTCTTTATTCTCCTCGAGCTGAAGCAGCTCCCTTAGATCCCAATTGGAACCTCATGTATCGATCCATAGGTCCTTTGTGAAGACCCACCCTATGAAACTTAACACCAAGTGTGAGCCTTACATCTCCATGCGACCACAACCGGGCCTTGGAGTAAGCACCTTTCGCAACTCGCAAGTTCGTGAGTCGAAGATCCTCGACTCCTGTTTCTTTATTCATTGATACCTGAGATTGCGATACGGGTATGACTCCTTTCTTTCTAGCACCTCTACAAGTGACCAATAGGTAGGCCTAACTCTAGCACCCCTCACAACTCGCAACTTCGCGATTTGGAGTGTTCATCCCTCGTGCTCCTCCTTTGCGAGTCCACAAGACCCAATAAGTCAACAATGGGGTTGACTCCTTCGAAGGTGGCACGTGTATGCCACCTGTTTCCTACTTCTGCCTTTTCTATGCGCTTTATGTTTGCACCACTTTTCAACCTCACAATCCCAACCTAACGGATGTGACATGTGTTCGCACGAGCCCTAGATGCTCAGGACTTTGCGACTTCAACAATCAAGGTGAAACTCATTCATCCTCTGAAACCCCAATACATGAGGTAGCGAGATGCCAAATATCACAGCTCTCCTTCCTCCTCGATTGACAGTTCAGGTCGAATCATGATCTCACGACTCGAGGCTTTGTAGCGCAAAGGTCTCTACCTCCCAACTCACGATACCCGAATTCGCGAGATGATCCAGATCTCTGCCACTTGTCCTCCAAAATGGACGGTCTTGATGCTTTCGGGACTTGATGAGTCCTCTTCCTTCAGTTGTTACAAGGTTTAAACCTCATGCACCTTTCCTGGATCCAATGGCTCACGGCCACTCGACACTTCTCCCCGAAGTGTCTCCACCATCTTTTTCAGCTACTCTCCTGCGTGACCTCCTCCTATTTTCTGGACATAAATTTAAACATTCCAGATCTCGCTTCTCTAGTTGATCTAATGACAGTTGCGCTCTACCTTGAGCATGTCCTTCTTCCTTTCCCTTGGAATATTTCTTGCTCCAAAAGGCCTCAGCCCTTGTCTTTGCTGTGAAGCCTATGACCTTGGCTCCCGCTTATATTCTAAGAGGCATTCCTCCTCCTGAGCTTCTCAAACTCTGAACCCTCCAAAGGGTTTTCTTGGCCTCTGCGGTTCCTTGCAGGGTCCTTGCACATAATTGTGCTATCCATCCTGATTTTATCTGTGGCTCTAACCTCAAAGTATCTTTGTCCCTTTCCCTTCTCGAAGGGATGTAAATGCCCTCTGGCAACTTCCTACTCAAGCACGCCTTGTTGAGCCTACAGGGTGTTCAGTAACCCTGTGAATGTCTCCTCATGGGACACTTCTCTTATCTCAGAACTCGAAAGAGAGTTCTTCTTGGTGCACTCCTTGCCCTCGCTCAATGCCCTCCTGGTAGAGCTCCTACAGAATCCTCAGCGACTCTATGTTCTCGCTGAACTTGAAATAGAGTTCTCCTCAATGCCCTCCTAGAAAAGCCTTTACAGAATTCTCAACAATTCTTCTTCTCTTCTATGTGCTCTCATCTACACAGTTTCTCCTTCAAGGTGTTCAACAACCTTGAGGCTTCCTCCTTGAGTCAATGATTTCCTCTTGTGGGCCCTCCTAGCACACCTTTGTCTAAATTCCACAGAATTTAGAGGTGCACTCCTGCACTGGTTTTCAGAAACCACAGTACTCTATCATGCACTCATGCATGAAACCACAAAGAACCCAAACCTGAAAATCAAAGAACCCAACAGACAACAATTTATCTCTGTAACCTGAAAATCCGTACAAACATACATCTACAACATATCATCAACACATAAATACATTCATTCACAAACATAGAGTAACATGCAGGAAAAACTGCTCTGATTGTATTAATATGAAATGCCTCTTTACAATGTGAGCTCGGACTACAATAGAGTCACGGCTTCCTCTCTTCTCTCCTATTCTCTCTATTCTTCTCTCCTCTTCTCTCTATAGACTCTATCCACTAACTACCTACAGATACAAAGGAGGTCTTTTTACAAAAGGGGGATCCTCGAGCGCTTCCCTCCATCCTCACCAACTGTCATTAATTACAATGAATTACATTGAATGGCTGTCTAGTCCAAATTGGATCTAGATCTCAGCCTTACAACCATTTAAGACAACCTTTAACTAAAGCCTATGCACATGCATGGCTTTTGTCTCTTCGGCCTTACAACATTTAATACAATTTCAAAAATTGAAATTTGAAATTGAGAGGGTTGCACCTCTCCTCTCCATTGAACGTTTGATGGTTGGCTGGCACTTGATGACATGGAGTGATGCTTCTACATCATTCTCACTATCAATATCCATGTGAGATCATCTGGATCTCATGAAGGCTACCTCCTCCTCAAAGGTAACATCTAGGATCACCTCAATATGTCTCTGACCAGGGATGTAGATCCAACATGCCTTCAAAGACTCATTGTACCCCATAAATGTACCCTTTTTGCATGAAGGGTCTAGCTTGGCCCTTTTCTCCTTGGGTACATGAATGTATACTGGACACCCAAATATCTTAAGTGTCCAACTTCAGACTTCACTCCGGTGAAGGCCTCCTCGAGAGTCATGTTCCTCAAAGTCTTATGAGGACTTCTATTATGAACATACACTACAGTCATGGATGCCTCTACCCATAGAAACATAGGTAAATGTTAATCATATTAAGTAATCTTGGACCATACTTGATATATTGAGGTTCCCTCATGAAACCAATGTCTCACAAGACATATCAAGTTTTCCTTGTGAAACCAATGTCTTGGTTTCTTCATCTAACCGTCTGAGGCATGTTAGGATGAAGTCTACATTCCCCCTTACTAGTCCACACAGGACCCTTTGGGGAGAATGACTCATGATGCTCCCTCGGACATTAATATTTCCAAGATTGATTGCCACAACCTTATCGTAGACGACCCTCAGATTCCCTGTGGCCCACCTTCACAAGAGTCGTCAATCACACCATGAGGATTATTCGCAGTCCAATCAGTCGTCCATAGTGGGAATTCCTTACCCCAAATACTCTCCATGTTGTCTATTTACAAAGAGAACTAGTAGATAAGTTTTTCAGAAAATTTCTCTCACTTCCAAGCCACAAGTAGCACCCACATTGACAACCAAATTATCGTGCCACTTCTGGTACACTAGCTCATCCAAGCTCTCTATGGGCTTGATTCCGACACTCACAACCATATTCATGGATATTAGTACATGTGAAACAATCTCTACTATGAAGGCCTTCATATGAGATGCAGTTTATTTACCTCTAATGCAATGATGCTCACAGATCCAAAAACCAGCAATGTGTTCCATGCATACATCCATGCACTACATAGTTCCCACATACTACACCTCCATGCTTGGAAACAAGAGTGGAATATCTAGCCTCAATGGGTGTTTCATATTGAGTGGATGTGAGGTGGCCCTTGCAGCTAGAGATCGAATCATTCTCTCAACTCTTCTCCTCTGGGATACTAGCACATGGAGAAACTACCCTCTGTTACAATTTCTTCATCGGTTTCTTATCCGAGCTTGCACTTAAAATATTCATCTATATGTTCATCCAAACATAATTTTGAAATTGAATATCGCTTTGTGATTATATAGTAGGGATTTTGATAGTTATTGTCTACGTGAGACCAATCAGAGTTCCACCAAATCGTACTGATCGGATACCAACAAGACTCACACAAAGAATGCCAAGTCCTGAGCCATGTACGACTGAAGGCCATCATATGAAACGAGCAATAAGAGTAGCAGGGTGCTCCTTCTGTCCCATCAATCTGGGTCAAAGGGGTGGATTACATTCTAAGCCACATAGACCAATGATTCGAGTTTTGAACAACTGAGGTAGTACATAGGCATTCAGATGAGGATTTGGGGGTTGTGGGTGTCTGTAGTTGGGCTCATATTCCACTGCAAAGGCCATTGCCATAGCCTACGATGCCACTTTGGATCCTTTGTTGCATTCATCATATTGCATAATGTTAGTAGCCCATCTTGTTCAGTACGTGAGAATGTCAAATTGTGCTCTATAAATCTATCCAAGTGAAGCTCTTCAAACATAACTCAAGCCATCTCTCATTTTTATGGGCCTCCCATGAGGGAGTCAAGCCCAGTCCTGCATCTCTGATACCATGTTAGTTTTTATTCATATGAGATATGAGAGATATATGATATATTATTACAATAATGAGTGTTCCATATATAGGGAACATAAGGTGACCATCCATGAACGGATGCGTCCTTTGAATAATCAATAACTATTTATTATTATCATTTACTTATAATATACTATAATTAATAATCAATAATAATTGTATTATTAATTATTATCTATAGAGAATGTCTTCCTGATGTTGTCTAAACATCAACATAAAATTACCACGAGATACATACAAATCCGTCCATAACACATCATTTATTGATTGCTATGTGAACAAGGAATGATAGGGTTCATGGAAAATATGTAGGGCTTGTAATTAGCGAAAAATAATATCACGAAGGGGATCAAAGTACAAATATTATTCAATAATTAAAGGACCCCATAGACCAGCAACAAGGAAAAAGCATCTACAAGGTCTCTTGCTCATGCGAGAAATGTTACATTGGGGAAACCAGACGATCATTTCAAGTAAGAATAAAGGAACATGAAGCTGACATTAGAAATGAACGCACTCACACTTCAGCCTTAGCAAAACACTCACTTAAGACAAAACACCATGTTTGCCTTGAGTATACCAAGATACTAGCAAAAGAGGACCATTACTACAAGAGACGCATAAGAGAAGCTGTAGAGATAATCAAACACCCCAACAACATGAATAGAGATGGTGGCCTGGAGGTAAGTAGATTTTGGCACCCATTAATCAACCAACTTAGGGAACCTCATAGATCGAATCAGGTTTGACACTGCCTCACTTTCCTACTTGTCTGTGGTTTACCTCTAAGTCAGTTCATAGGTCTAGATGTCTAACTAACCTTATATTACCCACTTTAAATTCTAATTATAGAAACCTATTACTACACTTATCACTAATTAAGCTATATACACCCTAAATGACACTTTATATACTAATACTCATTTTACCTTTCCAACCCTAGATTTTCTTATACACTACTAATTACACTACTAGATCACTTAAGACCTAAATTATAAATCAAACCTACCACCTAAATTATAAATCAAACATACCACATAGTATCCTAAGCCAATTAAAAATTTCTAAACCCTTAGTTTATCTATTTATTATCAAACCTCATATTGACTTACAAAAAACCATAACAAATACTTATCCTTAGAAAATTTCTAAAAAACCTTAGCTTATATATACACAACTTGTAAATTTACACTACTATATCCTTTAGTAACCCTAGTTTTATTACAATCACTTAAAACCTAATTCCAAAATTAAAACATAATACCTAGACCTAATAATATATATATAACTTTAAAACCTAATTATTAAATTAGAACATAATACTTAGACCTAGTTTATTTAATTCTGCTTATTAAACTAATTCTAATATCACTTATAATTCTTAAACTAAACTATAATCACTTATAACTAATTCTTAAACTAAACTTAAAAATTAAACATAATACCTAAACCTAAATTCACCCTATTTTATCACATTAAATCCATTTAAGAAACCTTAATACTATTAATAAATCAATTAAAAACAATCTAATTCTAACCCTAGACCTTTATATTCATAACTCAACCCTAAAAATTCCTAGACTTACATATAACCAAAAACCTAGAATTTTGAAATATTATCAATTACCTTAATTACCATCATATATTAATTATAAATTGATTTTAAATTTTGCCTTAGTTCTAGAAATAGGGTGTTACAGATAGCCGACCTGATTACAATCTCAAAACTGTCCTACATTTACTATTAATTGACCAAGATCAGCAAGCTTTGTAACTGACGATTAGTCCTGATGATAAATCCTGATTCAGATTCGAAACGTCAATGACAATAATGGCACCAACTTTGGATTATCTGGCAAAAAACCTCGAAACTACTCACCACAGAAATCTAAAAACAATAATTAATAAATAAATTAACTTGTATTTTAAAACATCCAGAATATAATTCCTCAACCCTTGTCATATCAACTTCCCTTTATTTCACACAGACTCATCTTTTAAAATTTATATTATAGAACAGGGATGAAATAAGTGAAATCGGGATTGTGGAGGGAGTGTAATTAGCGAAAAATAATAGAATGATAGGGAAACTTTACGAATAATGTTCAAGTGAAAAATAAAAACATGTTATCTCTGATGCAATCAAAATATATCTCTGTCCAAAATTTTGAATTTTAAACAATATTTTGTTTCCAAAACAATAACCCAAACTGATGATTTCTTAAACAAAATTGTTCGTTGGCCTCCGAACTGTATTACACAATAACTATTTGATATGCCCATAATTATTCAACCAAAGTAACCATGGTAACTATATTGTCATTATATATAAAAAATGATGAATAACACCATAATCTCTATAGGAATACGACAATAATATTAGAGTGGATGAGCCACGATTCATAACATCAACCCCAACAAAGTTCCTTTAAATCCCACAGGGTCACGCACAACGCTAAATCATTAAATCATTAAAAAAAACTCATAGCCATCATTAAATCAAACCACCATTCATTACAACCCTTTTTAATTTCGTTATGGGAAGTATTATTCAATTCGAACATCAGACATTTCAAACAGAGGTGCTTTCGCAAACAATAAAACATGACGATTTAACCAAGAAAATTAACATTTGCTATCGGAAACAAAAGCTTCAATAGACTATAACTTCTAGTGAATAGGAGAGTACAAGAATCTTTCCACAATTTCCAATCAAGAGACCAATTAAACTGTAAGGTAGCTAGAGAGGTAGTGGGGCGGCCCAGAGGGCCCATAGTGATAATAGTGGAGGTCATTCAATGTAAGGTGGACTAGGTCCACTATATTATTAAATAAGGCCCACTATGGTAGTTAGATATAATAAATGTAAGATGACTTCTTAGAAGGTTCTACTTCTAGAAGATTCCTCCTCTAGAATGTTCTTAGGTGATGGTAGCACTATATAAAGGGGCTCAAGCAATGTAATGAGATATGAAGAGAAGTATTGTATTTAGAGCGGTAGCTCAATAGGAGGATGCCCCCTCAAAGAGGCAAGTGAACAGGAGAGGATCCCGTCCATAATAGGATCCATTGTATGGTGTTGCCCTACCTCAAGGGTTTTATAATAATATTGTGTGGTTTCTTCTATCTTGCTTTGTGGATCTATTGTGTATTCAGTATTTGTGGTTATTATATTGGTAGATCTATTCAGGTTCTTAACAATCAGGAGAGGATCCCATCCATAATAGGATCCATTGTATGGTGTTGCCCTACCTCAAGGGTTTGATAATAATATTGTGTGGTTTCTTCTATCTTGCTTTGTGGATCTATTGTGTATTCAGTATTTGTGGTTATTATATTGGTAGATCTATTCAGGTTCTT
>ML777934.1:819103-841440 GCA_009831015.1 Picea engelmannii | reverse complement strand
GGTCCACTATATTATTAAATAAGGCCCACTATGGTAGTTAGATATAATAAATGTAAGAGGACTTCTTAGAAGGTTCTACTTCTAGAAGATTCCTCCTCTAGAATGTTTTTAGGTGATGGTAGCACTATATAAAGGGGTTCAAGAAATGTAATGAGACATGAAAAGAAGTATTGTATTTGGAGCTGAAGCTCATTAGGAGGAAGCCCCCTCGAAGAGGCAAGTGAACAGGAGAGGATCCCTTCCATAATAGGATCCATTGTATGGTGTTGCCCTACCTCAAGGGTTTGGTAATAATAAAGTGTGGTTTCTTGTGTGGTGATTGTATTCAGATATCTTTGGATCTATTGTGATATTTTGTATTCAGGTATTTGATTCTTAACATAAACCCTTGGCCAAGTAACCGAGCAAGAACAATGCTCTCATCAAACTCAAACTAGAGTAAGAAACACCTTCATTGTAATGTGTAGGGTTCGATATATATGAATGACAGTAAGTGGTAGAGACAACGTGGAAATTAAAAAGAGGGTTTGGAAATTGCATATCATGGAAATTTCACTCCAAAGGTGCTTCATCTCAATAGTCACAGGGTCGAGGTTATGGCATGGGTATATTAACCACAGAGACCAACAATATTAATTTATAGGTGGAGTATTTACAAAAACCATAGGTAATGCAAAGATGACCCATTTCAACAGGGAGGCCAGACCCACAATAAAGAACCATAGGCAAGGTAGGCCCAACCACAACTTTTACTCAACAAAACTTTGCGAACAATTACAAACAACAAAGACAACATGACCATTTTTTAATGCCAATAGTCTCGAAAACACCACCACAGGAAACCAATGATGCAACCATAAATACACAGTATATAAAAAAAAAATATTGACATGTTAAGATTTACATAGACCACGAGAAACCAGAGCCAACATTTTGATTTAAGGGAAGAGTGAATTTCATGGATGGAGAAGTAAGAGAAAACCCATACCTATAAAATATGGCGCAAGGAGAAATGACTAGGAGGTGTACCTCTTTCACAATCGAGCAAGGTGAAGAAACAACAACTACAGAAGGAAATGCAAATGGCTAGGTTGGCGGGCTCGAGGAGAGTAAGAGTGACGTGTATTCATTGCACATCGTTTATCCCTTGGCCTTAATTCATGGCTAGTATGACCAAAATGTGCTATCCATCTCACATTCCATTACCATTTCCAAATAAAAATACAAACCCAGTAATCCAAAGTTTGCATATGATCAAATTCTAAAATGTGTCAACCCTTGCCCCATTCCAATTAACATATGACTAGTTTCTTAGGGATGCTACTAACATTGTAATCAAGCAATGCAAACCACAATTGTAACAAGGGTTGGGGTGATCACCCATGATCCATATAAAATCAAATTCAAATTGGAGTGTTATTCCTTCACCCATTAAAGAAACATAACACATTTTGTAAGAGATAATCAAGACCACTTTTTCCATTGTTTTAACCATCTTGCCCATAAATTCTTATCATAAGCGTTTTATCTACGATTTGAAGTGAATTCTCTATATCATTTGTGATGCAATCAAAACATAGGTAAACAAAATACAAGTGTCACTTCTCTGCCATATTACCATTATTCAAACAAGGGGTCCCGCCTACTTGTGTATTATTAATATAATTTAAATAATAAGGCTTGGCAATCATTTGCGAGCATGGTACCCAACATGGCGCTTTTAAGCTTCAACAAACTAGTGAATCCATAGGGAAATTTGTTCCCAACAAATCAATCACTTAGAATCTATGGTTTCGCAGGTCGGTGAATCATAGATCAAGGAAACAATGACCATAATGACTATGCAACAGGGGGAAGTGAGGCGGTTTAAGGGAAATAATGAGACGATATTTTGGGGAATAAATCATGAAAGGTGGTAAGTATGAGGGGGTTTGGCCCCACATGCATAACATTCAGTCAGCCCCAATCACAATAATTCTTCAATTTTCAAGGAGAAAGTTTCTGGTATGCTCTCCTAGATCTCAGGATGGAGGGAAGAAATGAATAGCATAAACTTTGGAAGAAGACTAAATCATCTATCTAACAGTAGTACTGAAATAAAAAGAGTTCTCAGCACTGTCTAGAAGGAGGAAATTGTGACAACGATGGAAAATTTATTGTCTTTGATCGACAATACTTGCAGGGTGTTATTGTTGTGACAAATCTGATCCAGAATCTTATTCCTGATAAATGTCAAAACCCAAAAAGTAGCAAAATGAAATAATAGAAAAAAGAAAAGCATGGATTGAAAAGATAATAAAATAAAGCACATAAACAAGAAAACCAAAATGATATATACAAAAATGATTCTCATATGACGTTAATCCATCAAGATGGATCTACATAGTGTTTTAAGTGGGAACCATTGGTGCTATAATAAAATAAGCGCTCTTCCAAATCCTTTAAAAGATAAGAGTTTGCAGCAAGGACAAAAACGATTTTGAAAGGGCCTATCCAAATTTTTTAAAACTTTGAATGTATCCCTCTGTCGAAATGGATTGAGTCCCAAAGTAATACTTTCTCATTCACCTTAAATTTGAAAGCCTTAGTTTGTTTATTAAAATATTTTTTTACAGTATGTTGTCTTCTTTTTATGTTCTCTAGGGAAAAATTTATTTTCTCTTCTAGGGATAATAATGTATTTATCCTTTGGGGGAGATTTGAATAATTCAACTCTTCAACCTATAGCATCAGCCATAGAGAGGAGAGTTCCAAATGAGTATGGAGAATGGCTTCTTGGCCATAACAAATCTGGAAGGGAGTGCAACCTATGCCTTCCTTAGAGGTAGTGAGTTCTTCCCAAAAGGCATAAGTGAGGAGGGTGTGCCATTGTCAAGGCTTATCTTCAATGAGCCTTTTTATGATCCCGACTAGATTCTTGTTGGTAGAATCATCCTACCCATTTCCTTTGGGGTAATAAGTGGATGAAGTGAAGTGTTTAACTCCCAAATTAGCTAAAAATTGATTTAATTTCGCAGAAATGAAGGCATGACTGTTATCTATGATACTTTCTAAAGGAATGCCAATTCTGGAAAAAATACTAGTTTTCGGGAAAGAGATTACTTGTTCGTCCTTTGAATTCCTAAGAGTGACAACTTCAGTCCAATTAGTGAAATAATAGGTGGTTTTTAGAATAAAAATATTCCCTGTATAAGACGAAGGATTAATAGGTCCAATGAAATCAAGGCCCCATTTGGAAAAGGGAAAATCTGGAAGAACCAGTTGCAATGGCATAATAGAAAGGCGTTCTTTCCCATCAATTTTTTGGCATTTGTCACAAGATCTTGTGAACTTATATGAATCTTGGAAAATTGAAGGTCCATAATAACCATTCCTTATGATTTTAAAAGTAGTGGCCTTAGAAGAAAAGTGGCCACCAACATGAATGACAGAATATGAAGACCCATGTGTTTCACGTAGTAATTTTTGTGCCTCTTCATCGTTACACATCAAAGTAATACACCATCAACAAACCTTCTAAACAAGAATTCTCCTAAAATAACATATCGGGATGATTCAAGGCAGATTCTTCTCCTCTGATGAGAATCTAAGTCATCTGGGCATGAAATATCCCCAGGTAGAACCCCAACTGTAAATGTAATAATGTACTTAAGTTCGTGAGCTATTTGATATCCTTTTGGCTTTCATTTTCCATGATGTAGTGCGCACATGTACTGCGCAGTAAAATGATGCACATCCCAGGATACCACGCGCAACATCTTAAGTGTGTGCGATATTGAGGCCAGTGAACCTTTCTGTATATGTTTTATTTTATAGGGTGGTGAGCCAGTTATTATAAGCTAGGATGCTTATGTTTTTATTAGGTCGGAGAGCCTAGATGTTAAAGGCTAGTGCACATGTTTTTTTACATGTCTCATAATTAATATAAATACATCGCTACACATAGACCAACCACGATAAAAGAGATGGGGGACTAAACTCCACTAGTCAGGGAAAGGGTGGGGCCCAAAAGTTAAGGAAAATGACTAAGCTAGGGAGCTTAAGGCAAAAAGGAATATTATATTAATATTTCTTAAAGTATAAAGTATGGATAATTATGTTATCCTAAGTTCTAAAGTTGGGGACAAGTGGGACAAAGTAGCTCCCAACATGACAAGTGTCCAGTTGGGGACATGCATACATATTGTGGGGACTTAGTTCATTGTGGGGATTTCTTCCATCATTCTTTCTATTATGCATTCATCCATGCAACCATCCCAGGGGATTTTACTCACATAGTCAGTTGACCTCCATAAATTCATGTCAATGTACCTAAACCTGTATCCATAGCCATATATGTTCATGTAGTTGGTGAGTGTGGGAGATGGAAGAGGTGGGTTGTCACGCCCATGAGTAATTTCTCTCTAGGTGAGAGAATTATTGGGAGGTGACTTCCCGAAGGTGCTGAACTGTAGCTACATGGCTCTGAGACTTCCTGTCCGGCCTGTTGCTTAAGCCCTGGAAGGGAAGTGGGGAAGCCAAGGGATTATTGAGCAAAGAAGGGGCACACTACCTTGGGTTGGATAAGCATGTGAGGAATGAGAGATTGTAGGCTGTTAGTTTGAGTAGGCACCTGTGATGGAGTCTTTCCTATTTTCCATGAGCCATTAGCCTAGATAGGAACCCTTTACCCTAGTGGAGTTTAGTCCCATATCGGGGGTGACTCACTCTTGAGAGTGATGAACAGTGTGGTCTAAGGATGGGAGGTTCGTGGAAGGTCTACACGTAGTTGGTGAGATTATTACCAAGATAAGTGTCAACTGTGTGATAAATTTACATGTTGCAATGTTATTTACGTGCATATTTTTATGGGTTATCATATGTGTGATAATAACTTTGTTTATTTTTATGGGTATTTCTTGTATATGCTACATGTATATGTTTACTTCTATTTCAGTGTGAATGCATGCATTCATAACGTATTTGTATGTTCATGTTTTATAAATAAAGATTCCGCAAGAGTTCTGTGCATGGATATGTTTTAATCGCATGCAGATAGAAAATTGTATTTGGCCTAGCTCAGTTTGGATGCTGAGTATGTTTCAGTATGTTCCGCACAGAGAAAAAGAGCGTTCTCTAGCTAATCCAAAAATGATAAAGACTTGTATTCTTGAAAATATTTGCAAGTTTTAATTCAAGTGTTCTTATGCAAATGGATCAATTTTGAAAACACAACTTTAATAGAAATAACTCATTCAAGATGCATAAAATTAGTAGCAAATAACAATGAACAGAAAACACATAACACAACAAATGATAAAGGAGTTCACCCCTCTCTTGGGCTACATCTCCTGGTCTAGCTTCCAATGGATCTTTTGTATTATTTTCTCAAAGTGATAAAAATATGTTCTTTACAATGCTCAAAATTCCAAATAGATGGCTCCAATGGCTTTAGAACGTCCAAAAACCCCTAGCTGGGCTTTTTCGGCACTTCGTTTGGCCAAAAATTGAAGAAGATAGGCTTCCTGGAAGTTCCTCTTCAAACTTGTTGTCTCTGGATCGCCAAAATGCACCTCTGTCTCCTCAACCTAGCCCCAATGTGCATATTTGTGTTAAAACCCAGCACCGGGTGCAATCACAAAATAGTGTGAACTATAGGATGGTTAGGACGTGCCTAGCCCCTAACCGCCAAAACCGTGGTCATGTGGGTCATAGGACCGCATGCACATACAAAAGCGCTAAAGTTTTAAACACATGGTAATGTGCCAAATGTCAAATGAGCGGGGTTTGAATGTGTGTGCACACAACATTGGTTACATGACATATATATATATATATATATATATATATATATATATATATATATATATATATATATGACCGCAGGCCGGGGCTTAGCCCCGGCCCGGACCGCACCCCATTTCAAAACATTTCAAATTCAAATAATTTTAAAAAGGTATAGTGGTAAGAACCATATGGGTGGCACACCAGTTGGGTGACCCTTCCCAAAGATTTACCCCTACCCATAGGTCACAGGGTCGAATCCTTCCAACAACATAAATTTTAAACCATTGTCCAGGTGACACGTGGCGGCCATTGATTGGGCCACGTGTCACCATTCCATTCGCCAAAAACAAGCCACATCTCAAGAAATGATTCATCTTCCAACTATCAACCAACACCTGCCACATGTCATACGACCCTACCAAATCAGCCTTGCCATGTGTCGTACGGCCCTGCCATGTCAGCATCCGTACGGACTGTACAGTGAGCACATTTTTTTTGCATGTTTGATGATTTGAACAGAATGAGATATCTCTCTCATCTGACGTCTGCTTGAACCCAAACAAGTTTTGTTGGGTTCATGACGATGATGCCTACACACCGGTTCGATTTGAAGTGATTCTGAGCACTTTGAATTTTGAGCAAAATTTGATCCCCTAGATCACACCTCCCCATTGGAAATCTTTTGGACCTCCAAAATACCATTTTCAGTCTATTTGAAGATGAGTGTATAGTTCCCTCACCTTTCCAACCTCAATCCACTTGGCTTTGTGTAACATCCCACTCTGGCGCATTGAGAAAAACTTATTCCTTGAGGACACTTGCTCGCAAGTGATCTGGACTATTATGATATTAAAACTCTTGTCCTTGATTATGATGCGTTATGATAGATGACATGATGTTTCACTGCTTTGACACAGACAGGTTCTATTGACTCAGTTTTATTGAGTGTGCAGGGTTTGGACCTTGAGGATGCAGAGGCATCGATGAAACCCCTTGGACTCTGGATTGAGTCAGGGAGTGTGCCATTTGGGTTGATTTATTTACTGTGCTATTACATTGGATTTGATGATATGATGTGGACATGCTCTAACATGATTGTTGATGATGTAGGCTGATGATAGCTTGCCGACCAGACTCACATATGGAGTAAAGGGGCCACACATGATTTCCAGAGAGGTTGAGGGAAAGGTGTGGACAACAGCCCTGCCACAGCCTACTAGCACTCCCACCGTGGCTCAAACTGTAAGTTAATGATTACCTAGTTCAAGAGGATCCATGATGCCATGAGGGAAGACTGTGGCAGTCTCTCAAAATGATTCTAAGGGGTGCGCAATAATGCGGGGGCCTTATTCCTTAGATCCCTTAGTCTCCCACAAGTTCACCTGGCAGAGTGTTGACTCCAGGGGTTATTGACGTCTACCAATCAGTCAAGCTGGCGAGTGGCACCCTTGGAGCACGTGGTGCATCCTGAAGGGAATGTCGCACAAAATAAACACAAGAAGCGAGTGGCACCCTTGGAGCACATGGTGCATCCTGGAGGGCACGTCACGCAAAAGAAACGAATGAGACGAGTGGCACCCTTGGAGCATGTAGTGCGTCCTGAAGGGCATGTCACATTGATGATGATGAAGAAACAAACCTAGATCGCCCTAAGACATTAACACCTTAAGAAATCCTTAAACAACTTCCCTAACCAAGTGTCGCCCAGTTCAGAATCTAAGTCCTAAGTCTAAAACTTATCTAGGGTAAAAGTTTAGTCTAACCTTAATAAAAAGACCCTAAAAATAAAAATAAAAATTTAAACAAAAACCCACTTAAGTAATAGTTTTAGTCTTCATAAATTTTTGGGGTAAAATGAAGAGAGTAATAATTTAATTAATCTGTGGTTTTAAATTGTAAAGAAGAAATAAAATATTTAACTTGTGGATGTATAAAAAGATTTTTAAATTAATAATAAAAGGAAGGAGTAAATAGCGCAACTGCCAATTTGGCTCTAATAAAAAGGGGAAAGAAGGGGATAATAAAAATTAGGAAACTTAGGAATGGGGGAAACATAATAAAGGAAAGAGTTGATCATATGGTCAAAAACGAGGTCAACATAGTAAGGAATATGCAATTAATAACCTTCTAATAATGAACTAATTTAGCAACTTCATTTTAGGGAAAGTATTTAAAACATGTAAGGGGATCTATGAACACCTAGAAGGAAACGTAGGAGCAACTGTACGCGGGTGAGGGAAATGAGTCAATTAATAATTTAAAGAAAATAATTATTTGAGGAAAGAGGGGGATGGACGACACTTGTGGGAAGGAGAATATTTAGATTATTTTTATTAAAACTTAATTTAAAAGTGATTTAGGGAAAGTATGAGGTTTGGACAACTCTATAAAAGAAAGGGAAGAGGAGGAAGAAAGGGGGGATCAGCTGTTAGTGTAACGTTATGCTGTCGGATTTGTGACTTGACTAATTACTTGTGAGGAGTTGGGATTTTCCAGCTCAGATAGGAGTGGTAGCTCAGCCTTGCGAGGCGAGCTGGGAAGCTAGGCGTACCATCTAGATAGTGTGTGGCCCCTTTGCGGCTTGGGGGGATAAGGGGGAAGCAGAGTACCTCTAGCGATTGGCTGGGAGGTACCGGTATAGTCTCGATGGTCGGTGAGCAGGATTGCACGGAGCGTGCGAACAACATTCAGAGCAGGCGAACAGGCAAAGGTACGCCCTTCGGTAGAATGATAAACAGTGTAGAATGTATGGTTAAATCTATAGGTGTATTATTTGTGGATGTAAATGGATTAGTTAATATGTCCGAGCAATCTCCTGAATTTTTGTATCTGAAATTTTCTTATGACTGAAATTTTATGCTTGAATTTATAACTAAATTGTTGTCTGTTCAATTTCTAAAGTTTTATGACTAAAATTTTACTGAATCTTACTCGTCTGAATGCATGTATTGTTAGAATTTTCATGTCTTAAAAGTATTAAGGGTTTATGCAGATCTGCGCGTATTTTGGGAAGGTAAAAAAAAATAAAAAATGATGTTAAGTTGTATAACTCTCTGCTACAGTTCTTAATTTCTAGTTTTGTTATCCTTATATTTGGTCAATGCAAAATATGTGTTCATCGTCACCCCCACTTGTTTTACCCTTGTTGACAATAAAGTTTTTCCTTGACAACAACAACCCTTGCCTAATTATTACTTAGTTTAGCCATTGAAAATAACCTCCTCCTCTACCCTTCGGCTGCGCTTTTGGTCTTAGGGGCGAATCGCACAGCCAACCCTTGTATTGAACTTTTGGTTAGCTGATCAATTCCCGGTGTTGACTCAGCTACAAGTCCTTCGTCCCAGACTGCCAGGGTGTTGGGTCAATAAATGTATTACTCCAGGGCATTTAACAAACGGTTGAGTCTCAGCTCGTCCAGTTGTGGGGATGTTTTTGTTTAAAAATAAAAATAAAAAAAATTAATATATATATATCTGAGGTTCAGATGTTCCGACTCAACGAATGCTGCCAGAATGCTAAATTAAAATGTGATACGTCCCATTGTTTTACTATAATTTATGTTGAATAGATCTCATATGACTCCTGTTGAAGCAATTTATTTTTACCTTAGATGCCCCTTTTGATTAAAGAAATTTCAGACAGAGCGCCCTCTGCTCACGAAAATTTTGTCACCCTGGCGCCACTAAACCATGACTTGACTGTGTGATGTCCTCCCAACGTCTAGTAAGACTGGTCGACTGTGTTTTGGTTTCCCACGATTGTGACTATGAAGTGTTTCGTGATCCCCTTGTGTTGAATGCTTTGTTGGCACCCAATCGAACACCCTCTTCTTGTTGCGCCCCACCGTTGCTGGAAACCGTGACTGTATGGCCGTAGAATACCCATGTATTGCTTTCAGACTGTGTAACATTTTTGTGAACTCCTGACGGTGTGTTGATGGCCCTCCTTTGTAAAATTGTTAACGGTGTTGATTTTCCTTTCCCTGGTGGCCGCGTTTACCTGGTAGTCTGCCACGTGCGACACTCCTTACCTGACAGCCTTTTATTACAGATTTTTGCCAGCGTTTTACTTGGGAGTTAGACAACACTCCTATTTGGGGTCGAAGTCTATTCCTTTAGCAGTGTGGTGTGCATGAGAGACGGTGTGAGTTAGGCACAGGATCTGGACCTCTACAGTTTTAGGTTGTGATTCTCGGACAGTGGAACCCTCTGAGCAAAACTGCGAATTCGTGCGCCTGGTGTTTACCTTGCATTAAGTGTTGGTTTCTGTTTTAAATGTTAGACTTTAACTACCTAATTTAATTGTGGGAGAGGTTGATGAAACACTCTGCAATAAACCCTAAGAATTTTTACATTAATTCGTTGTGTTTGATTTATAGAAAACTAATATACCTTTTAATGAACTAACACTCCTACACAACTCTACCAAAATAAACCAAAATGTTGCTTCTTTGGACTCACTTAGATTTATAACAAGGACAATAATTAAGAAAAATAAATTAAATTTTCAATTAGAAAACTTAAATGGAAGAAATTTTAAGTAATAGAAAAAGAACCATTACACCTATTCAATTCAAACCAAGAATAAAAATAACCAAAATAATAACAATTTGATGAACAACTAGTTTCATGTTATAAGAGTGGGTTCTCTTTACTCTATAGCTTAGTGGATACTCTATAAGAAGCTAAATGAGTTCATTCTAGTGTTCCTTGCGTAAGAAACTAGCTATTTTTAATAAAATATTGGGTCCTTGTAACTTTTGTTTGAAATACTTCTTAAAGTCTTCTAATCAGTTGCCATCATTTCAAGTTAAAGCTAATGCTTAGGGAAGGGTTAATGTTAATGTTGTTATTGGGGTAGAGTAATAATAATAGATGGAAAGTGATGCTAAATGTATGGTTATGGTAAATAATGTAATGCTAATATTATTATTGTTTTATGGTAATGATTATGTAATGAAACGTTAAGGCTAAAGCTAATGGTTATGGAACCGTTAATGTGGACGTTGTAGTCATTTATGGTAAGGTTATTGAATGATTATAGATAACATATCGGATGTAATGTATTGTTCATTATACATAGTTATTGTAAAATAAAATGAAAAACGATGGTTATTTCATGGTAGTGTTGATGAAATTAAATATCATTGATGGTGGATAAAAGATAAGGTCTTGAACTAAGTCCAAAAGTTGTTATGATTTGTGAGTGGGAAATTGTAATTCATTGAAAGTGCCTTCTTAATGAAAATCGTATTTGATTGGACTGCTAATATTTGGATTCGCAATTAATTGACTTGCGCTCCTATAGAAGACTTGGTTGCTCATTTAATTATTGTTGTGCTTGATTGTAATAATGTCATTGCTTGGTATGTTCATGTTGGGCGGGATGTAGACACCTCCATGTTCCTCAGAACAGTCGCCATCCCTGAGACCTTAAATGGTTAAAATCGATGGGAACCTGGGCTTGAGCATTTCTTATGTGTCTTGGAGGTCCTAACCTTGTAGGGTAGGATGGGCGGGTAGTCAGTTTTACTTCTTGTCGTTGATCATCGTTTACGCATGCAGTTACTTGTTATGCATCCTTATCGTCTTGTTATGTTCATCATGGTTGCGTCTTATTCGTTGTCGGGTGGCGACGCAGAGTTGAATGTGTTGTTTCCTTGTACACGCGCGCACACACCTTAACTTAAAAAAAAAAAAAAATCACTTGTTATAAGAGGTTTGTTGTCTTAACAAGGAGGTCTATTACATGTGGTATCAGATCGGGTTCGACCCGCGACTTGGGGTTCGCTACGGCTTTTCATGACATGATTTGATTTGATTATATTATTGTTGATCGAGTTGATTGTGTGCATGAAGGTAATCATGGTTAGAGGACGCTACGGAGGCAGACGACGGGGTGCTAGGGGAGGAGGCGTGACACCTCCAGTAGCATCCACGCCTGAGGGGTATAACCCCTAGGGAGGCGAGAAGGTTCTCAGACAGGAGAAGACAACAGTTGGAAATGTGGTTGGGATGATGAGGTCTTTTCAGTGCATGTCCGAGGCACTAATTAGCTGATTGGACAGAGACAAGGCCAGGGCACCGACACCCACTGAGGTGTTGTCGCTCACACCGGCCATTACTGGTAGCATTCACCGTGAACTCTAGAAGGTTAAATTTCCCAAGTTCTTTGGTGCCCTGGACGGTGCAGCCGCTGAGGCATGGTTGGAGAATATGGCGATTTGCTTCACACTTCACGATTATACCTCCAACATGAAAGTCTGCATGGCGGTCTTTCAACTAAAGGGGAGTTCTCTTCTATGGTGGAAGATGCTCCTACCACAGCTGAACATGGTCGTTGAGGACGTGTCATGGGAACTGTTCGAGGAACGGTTCTGAGAGAGGTATCTTTCATAGGAATTCATTGAGCATTAGCTCAATGAGTTCAACGCCTTACTACAGGGAGGTCGTACGGTGCCCGAGTATGAGGCACATTTTATGGAGCTACTCTGGTATGCTCCACACCTTAACAAAGAAAAAATTAAGGTCAATAGGTTCATGTTTGGCCTTAACGGCAGCCTGCGTGCAAAGGTCAAGATTTTCACGCCTCAAACCTTGCACGATGTCGTCCAGAAGGCCCTCATAGAAGAGGAGGAGCTTATCAGCGGGGGTCAGAATAGGACTCCAGCGAGACCAACAGGGAAGGTTCCATTTGGGACACAGCAACACCAGACACCAGCGATACATACGCCAGGATATCGTGGCTTCCAGAGGGGATCCACTTTCACTACACCCCGACGACTGCTGCCTCAGCAATAGACACCTTATCGGGGACCACAACATCAACAACAGCATCACCCACAGAAACAACAGTTTAGGCTTGTTCAGCAGAACAGACCTGGGTTCCAAGCCAATGGGCCATCATCTTCTACTTTGGGTACCAAGACTACTGGGTTGAAGAAGGGGTGTTGGACGTGTGGGGAGCTACACTACCAGTGCGACTATCCTGTGGAGAGGACCAGAGTGTCCAGATCATTTGGACCCACTACAATGGGAGATATGGGAAAGGCCCATTGGATTCATGCAGCGGTGAATAACATCTAGGCAGAGCACCAGTCGATTGTGATCGAGACGACAGGTACTGTCGCTGACCAGACCCTTAGTATTTTGATAGACCCAGGTGCTACTGAGAGTTTCATTTCTGGTGCAACGCTAAAAAGGATTAAGGGAAAGGCAGTCGAACAGGACAGGTTTAGATTTGTAGAGATGGCTTCAGGAGCCAAACAGAAGGTTAGAGGAAAAGTTACGGGTTGTGCCCTTAACCTGGGAGAGTTTGTCACAAGGGTCAACTTGTACGTCACGATCTTAGGATCTTATGATGTCGTGATTGGTATGGATTGGTTGGAATCGCATGAGGCGATACTCAACTGTAAGATGAAATGGTTGAGCTTGGTTGATGATGAAGGATAGAGACATGTGATTGTAGGCTGGAACCAGGGAGTTTCCCTAAGGTTCGTCTCTTCCTTACAATTACGGAAGAGTATGCGCAAGGGGTGCAAGATTTATGTGATCCTTGCACTAAATGAAAAGGGGGTAGTGGAAGGTATAGAACACCTTCCGGTGGTGAAGGAGTTTACAGACATATTTCCAGAGGAGTTACATGGGATGCCGCCAGAAAGGGAATTGGAGTTTACCATAGACCTGAAACCAGGGACCGAACCGATAGCAAGAATTCCTTATCGGATGTCGACCCCGGAGTTTCAAGAGATGAAAATGCAACTGAAGGAGTTGTTGGACCTGTGACTGATATGACCTAGTGTGTCACTATGGGGTGCACTACTTATTTTCATTCATAAGAAGGACAGATCGTGGAGGCTTTGCATTGACTACCGTCAACTGAACAAGGCTACGATCAAGAATCAGTATCCATTGCCGAGAATTGATGATTTGTTCAATCAAATGAAGGGTGCGACGATGTTCTCCAAGATCGATTTGCAATCAGGGTATCACCAGTTACGGATCAAGGAGGATGAAATCCCTAAGACCGCCTTTACGACGAGATTTGGACATTACGAGTTTACTGTTTTACCGTTTGGATGGACAAATTCCCTAGGGGTATTTATGAGTTTGATGAATGAGGTGTTCCGTGAATACTTGGACAAGTTCATCCAAGTATTCATTGATGATATTTTGATCTACTCTCGGGTGACAGAGGAGCATGACGAGCACTTGCGCCTGGCACTACAGTGTCTGCGAGAGCACAAATTGTATGGGAAGTTGTCCAAATCCTCTTTTTATCAATCGAGGATTCACTACTTAGGGCATGTCATCTCCGGCGAAGGTATCTCCGTGGATCCAGCCAAGGTCGAGGTTATCATGGAATGGCCTATGCCGACGAATGTCATAGAAGTGCGTAGTTTTATGGGTTTAGCAGGATACTATCGACATTTTGTCAAGGGATTTTAGAAGATAGCAAATATGATCACGAAATTGCAGAAGAAAAACAAGAAGTTTGTTTGGACAGAGAAATGCACGGAAGAATTTCAGAGGCTTAAAGAGTTGTTGACAATAGCGCTGATACTAAAGGTCCCTGACATGGACGCAGACTTCTTGGTATGCACTGACGCATCCAAGGAAGGGTTAGGTGAAGTCTTGATGCAATACGGACGAGTGATTGCTTACATTTCAAGGAAACTGAGAAGGGATGAGGAAAACTACGCGACGCATGATTTGGAGTTATTAGCCATCGTATATGCCTTGAAGGTTTGGAGACACTACCTTGTTGGATGAAAATTTGAATTAAAGACTGATCATTGTGGAATACAACACATTTTTACGCAAAGCGACCTGAACGCACGACAACGGCGTTGGTCAGAGTTTCTTAGCGAGTACGACTTTGAGATCACTTACATAAAGGGAACACTGAACCGAGTGGTGGATGCTTTGAGTCGGAGACAGTGCATCTATTCGGTGTTGCCTCTGTAGACAGATCTATGGGAGAAGATTCTCACTTTACAGTGTGATGATGATTGGTACAAAGAGGTCGAGAGTTTTATCGGACAAAACACCATGATGGTACCACGATACTAGGGGTTTTCATTTGATAGCAATAGGTTATTGAGGTTTAGAAGTCAGATTTACATACCATGAAACGATGAGTTGAGGATGTTGATCCTGAGAGAGGCTCATAGAGAAGTTTACATGGTGCACCCAGGAGTCACGAAGATGAGAGAAGACCTTAAACCCTTATTTTTCTAAAAGGGAATGAAGGCCGACATAGTCAACTTTGTGGCTAGATGTCTAGAGTGTCAGTAGGTAAAGGCTGAACATAGACACCCAACAGGATTACTTCAACCACATGCCATCCCGGAATCGAAATGGGAGGTCATTTCGATGGACTTTATTGTCGGATTTCCACTGACGACAAGGAGACGTGAATCGATTTTTGTAGTAGTAGACACCCTGACGAAGAGTGCTCACTTTATTCCTGTGTGTACGATGTATCAGGCACCTGACATAGCTAGATTTTTCATCAGTGATATTGTGAGGCTGCATGGCATGCCTAAGAGGATTATATACGATCGAGGATCAGTGTTTACTGGACAATTTTGGACAAGTTTCCAAGAGGCCTTGGGAACTCAACTTAACTTTAGTACTATGTATCACCCAGAGACTAATGGACAGACAGAACAAAAAAACCAAACCTTGGAAGACATGTTGTGCATGTACGTGATGGACCAACAAAAGCGTTGGGAGGAATTCTTGCCTCTAGTAGAGTTCGCTTACAACAACAGTTACCAGAGCACCATTAAAATGGCGCCTTTCGAGTTTCTCTACGGGCGACCGTGTCGGACGCCCTTGAGTTGGGATCAGCTTGAGGATAGGGTCCTAGTGGGACCAGAAGAAATACAAGAAATGGAAGAGAAAATGCAAACCATAAGACAAAGGATTAAAGAAGTGCAGGATCGACAGAAGAGTTATGTCGATGCGCACCGAGCCGACCAAAGTTATGAGGTTGGCGATCGAGTCTTCTTGCGGGTTAAACCGCATAAGAGTTCGATCAAGTTTGGAAAGGGAGCTAAACTCTCTCCTAGGTTCGTGGGACCTTTCAAGATTTTAGAGAAAAAGGGGCCTGTGGCCTATCAACTAGCCTCGCCTGATTCTTTGAGGCGTATGCACGATGTTTTTCATGTATCTGTTTTAAGACATTATATTAGTGATCCTACACATGTGATTGACATGAGTTCCTTGTAGGTATCGGATGAGGGAGCACTCATGGCTGAGCCAGCCTGCATCTTAGATCATCGCGTTTGACAGTTACGACGTTGAATGGTAGATCAGGTCAAGGTCCAGTGGGACAGTTATAGTCCGCACTTGACGACCTGGGAGGATGCATATGATATGCGCCGGCAGTTTCCATTTTTGTTTGATAGATAGACTTATGATACTATGATACATTTATTTCGGCATTTATACTGAGAAACTTCAGGAAGAATTTTAGACCAAGAGGGGGTGTATGTAACATCCCGCTCTGGCGCACTGAGAAAAACTTATTCTTTGAGGACACTTGCTCGCAAGTGATATAGACTATTATGATATTAAAACTCTTGTCCTTGATTATGATGCGTTATGATAGATGACATGATGTTTTACTTCTTTGACATAGACAGGTGCTATTGACTCAGTTTTATTGAGTGTGCAGGGTCTGGACCTTGAGGATGCAGAGGCATCGATGAAACCCCTTGGACTCCGGATTGAGTCAGGGAGTGTGCCATTTGGGTTGATTTATTTACTGTGCTACTACATTGGATTTGATGATATGATGTGGACATGCTCTGACATGATTTTTGATGATGCAGGCTGATGATAGCTTGTCGACCAGACTCACATATGGAGTAAAGGGGCCACACACGATTTCCAGAGAGGTTGAGGGAGAGGTGTGGACAACAGCCCTGCCACAGCCTACTAGCACTCCTGTCGTGGCTCGAACTGTAGGTTAATGATTACCTAGTTCGAGAGGATCCACAATTCCATGAGGGAAGACTATAAAAGTTGCTCACGATGATTCTAAGGGGCATGCAATAAGGCAGGGGCCTTATTCCTTAGAGCCCTTAGTCTCCCACAAGTTCATCTGGCGGAGTGTTGACTCCAAGGGTTATTGACGTCTACCAATCAGTCAAGTTGGTGAGTGCCACCCTTGGAGCACGTGGTGCATCCTGAAGGGAACGTCGCACAAAAGAAACACAAGAAGTGAGTGGCACTCTTGGAGCACATGGTGCATCCTGAAGGGCACGTCGCGCAAAAGAAATGAACGAGGCGAGTGGCACCCTTGGAGCACGTAGTGCGTCCTGAAGGGCACGTCGCATTGATGATGATGAAGAAACAAACCTAGATGGCCCTAAGACATTAACCCCTTAAGAAATCCTTAAACAACTTCCCTAACCAAGTGTCGCCCAGTTCAGAATCTAAGTCCTAAGTCTAAAACTTCTCTAGGGTAAAATTTTAGTCTAACCTTAAGAAAAAGACCCTAAAAATAAAAATAAAAATTTAAACAAAAACCCACTTAAGTAATAGTTTTAGTCTTCATAAATTTTTGGGGTAAAATGAAGAGAGTAATAATTTAATTAATCTGTGGTTTTAAATTGTAAAGAAGAAATAAAATATTTAACTTGTGGATGTATAAAAAGATTTTTAAATTAATAATAAAAGGAAGGAGTAAATAGCGCAACTGCCAATTTGGATCTAATAAAAAGGGGAAAAAAGGGGATAATAAAAATTTGGAAACTTAGGAATGGGGGAAACATAATAAAGGAAAGAGTTGATCTTATGGTAAAAAACGAGGTCAACATAGTAAGGAATCTGCAATTAAGAACCTTCTAATAATGAACTAATTTAGCAACTTCATTTTAGGGAAAGTATTTAAAACATGTAAGGGGATCTATGAACACCTAGGAGGAAATGTAGGAGCAACTCTAGGTGGGTGAGGGAAATGAGTCAATTAATAATTTAAAGAAAATAATTATTGGAGGAAAGAGGGGGATGGATGACACCTGTGCGAAGGAGAATATTTAGATTATTTTTATTAAAACTTAATTTAAAAGTGATTTAAGGAAAGTATGATGTTTGGAAAACTCTATAAAAGAAAGGGAAGAGGAGGAAGAAAGGGGGGATTGTCTGTTAGTGTAACATTACGCTACCATATTTGTGACTTGACTGATTACTTATGAGGAGTTGGGATTTTCCAGCTCGGATAGGAATGGTAGCTCGGCCTTGCGAGGCGAACTGGGAAGCTAGGCGTACCATATGGATAGTGTGTGGCCCCTTTACGGCTCGAGGGGCTAAGGGGGAAGCAGAGTACCCCTAGCGATTGGCTGGAAGGTACCGGTGTAGTCTCGACGGTTGGCGAGCAGGATTGCACTGAGAGCGCGGACAACATTTGGAGCAGGCGAATAGGCAAAGGTACGCCCTTTAGTAGAATGATAGACAATGTAGAATGTATGGTTAAATCTGTAGGTGTATTATTAGTGGATGTAAATGGATTAGTTAATATGTCCGAGCAATCTCCTGAATTTTTGTATACGAAATTTTCTTATGAATGAAATTTTATGCTTGAATTTATAACTAAATTGTTGTCTGTTCAATTTCTAAAATTTTATGACTGAAATTTGACTGAATCTTACCCGTCTAAATGCATGTCTTGTTAGAATTTTCATGTCTTAAAAGTATTAATGGTTTATGCGGATCTACGCGTATTTTGGGAAGGTTTAAAAAAAAAATGATGTTAAGTTGTATAACTCTCTGCTACAGTTCTTAATTTCTAGTTTTGTTATCCTTATATCTGGTCAATGCAAAATATGTGTTCGCCGTCACCCCCACTTGTTTTACCCTTGTTGACAGTAAAGTTTTTCCTTGACAACAAAAACCCTTTCTTGATTATTACTTAGTTTAGCCATTGAAAATAACCTTGTCATCTACCCTTCGGCTGCGCTTTTGGTCTTAGGGGCGAATCGCACAGCCAACCCTTGTATTGAACTTTTGGTCAGCTGATCGATTCCCGGTGTTGACTCAGCTACAAGTCCTTTGTCGCAGACTTCTAGGGTGTTGGGTAAATAAAAATCTTACTCCAGGGCATTTAGCAAATGGTTGAATCTCAGCACGTCCAATTGTGGGGATGTTTTTGTTTAAAAAAAAAAAATTATAAAAAAAATATATATATATATATATCTCTGAGGTTCGGATGTTCCGACTCAACGAATGCTGCCAGAATGCTAAATTAAAATGTGATACTTCCTGGTGGTTTAATGTAATTTATGTTGAATAGATCTCATATGACTCCTGTGGAAGCAATTTCTTTTTACCTTAGATGCCCCTTTTGATTAAAGAAATTTCAGACACAGTGCCCTCTGCTCACGAAACTTTTGTCACCCTGGTTCTGCTAAACCATGACTTGACTATGTGATGTCCTCTCGGCATCTAGTAAGACTGGTTGACTGTGTTTTGGTTTCCCACGATTGTGACTGTGCAGTGTTGTGTGATCCCCTTGTGTTGAATGTTTTGTTGGCTCCCAATCGAACGCCCTCTACCTACTGCACCCCACCGTTGCTGGAAATCGTGACTGTATGGCCGTAGAATACCCACGTCTTGCCTTCAGACTGTGTAACATTTCCGCGAACTCCAGATGGTGTGTTGATGGCCCTCCTTTGTAAAATTGTTGACGGTGTTGATTTTCCTTTCCCTGGTGGCCGCGTTTACTTGGTAGCCTGCCACGCGTGACACTCCTTGCATGATAGCCTTTTATTACATATTTTTGCCAGCGTTTTACTTGGGAGTTAGACGGAAATCTTGTTTGGGGTCAACGCTTCTAATTAATGGACAGGAAGTCTATTCCTTTAGCAGCATGGTGTGCGTGAGAGACGACGTGAGTTAGGCACAGTATATGGACCTCTACAGTTTTAGGTTGCGATTCTCGGGCAATGGATCCCTCTGAGAAAAACTGCGAATTTGTGCACCTGGTGTTTACCTTGCATTAAGTGCAAGTTTTTGTTTTAAATGTGAGACTTTAACTGCCTAATTTAATTGCAGGAGAGGTCGATGAAACACTCTGCAATAAACCCTAAGAATTTTTACATTAATTCATTGTGTTTGATTTATAGAAAACTAATATACCTTTGAATTGAACTAACACTCCTACACAACTCTACCAATATAAACCAAAATGTTGCTTCTTTGGACTCACTTAGATTTATAGCAAGGACAATAATTAATAAAAATAAATTAAATTTTCAATTAGAAAACTTAAATGGAAGAAATTTTAAGTAATAGAAAAAGAACCATTACACCTTACTATTCAATTTAAACCAAGAATAAAAATAACCAAAATAATAACAATTTGATGAACAACTAGTTTCGTGTTATAAGAGTGGGTTCTCTTTGCTCTATAGCTTAGTGGATACTCTATAAGAAGCTAAATGAGTTTGTTCTAGTGTTCATTGCGTAATAAACTAGCTATTTTTAATAAAATATTGGGTCCTTGTAACTTTTGTTTCTCATAGGAGATGAAATACTTCTTAAAGTCTTCTAATTAGTTGCCATCATTTCAAGTTAAAGCTAATGCTTAGGGAAGGGTTAATGTTAATGTTGTTATTAGGGTAGAGTAATAATAATAGATGGAAAGTGATGTTGAATGTATGCTTATGGTAATGTAATGCTAATATTATTATTGTTTTATGGTAATGATTATGTAATGAAACGTTAAGGCTAAAGCTAATGGTTATGGAACCATTAATGTGGACGTTGTAGTCGTTTTATGGTAAGTTTATTGAATGATTATAGATAACATGTCGGATGTAATGTATTGTTCATTATACATAGTTATTGTAAAATAAAATGAAAAATGGTGGTTATTTCATGGTAGTGTTGAGGAAATTAAATATCATTGATGGTGGATAAAAGATAAGGTCTTGAACTAAGTCCAAAAGTTGTTATGATTTGTGAGTGGGAAATTGTAATTCATTGAAAGTGCCTTCTTAATGAAAATCATATTTGATTGGACTGCTAATATTTGGATTTGCAATTAATTGACTTGCGCTCCCGTAGAAGACTTGGTTGCTCATTTAATTATTGTTGTGCTTGATTGTAATAATGTCGTTGCTTGGTATGTTCATGTCGGATGGGATGTAGACAACTCCATGTTCCTCAGAACAGTTGCCATCCCTGAGACCTTAAATGGTTAAAATCGATGGGAACCTGGGCTTGAGCATTGCTTATGTGTCTTGGAGGTCCTAACCTTGTAGGGTAGGACGGGTGGGTAGTCAGTTTTACTTCTTGTCATTGATCGTCGTTTATGCATCCAGTTACTTATCGTGCGTCCTTCTCATATTGTTATGTTCATCATGGTTGCATCTTATTCGTCGTCGGGTGGCGATGCAGAGTTGAATGTGTTGTTTCCATGTACACGTGTGCACGCACCTTAACTCAAAAAAAAATAAAAAAATTGCACTTGTTATAAGAGGTTTATCGTCTTAACGAGGAGGTCTGTTACACTTTGCTTGGATTTTTTCCTTTAAGACCAATTCGAAGATATTCAACATTTCCTCATTTTGAAGTTCTCATTCTCCTGTCAAAGATTGTGTCTTCATGCAGTTCTGCAAGATATTTTGGGGAGAAATCATCTATAGAAGGAATCTGAACAGGTTCTCCTTGATCATCAATCAAAGGAGGCTCATACAATTTCAAATTCTCAACATTAACAACTGCATACATTTTCATATAAGGAGGCAAATCTAAACGAAAGGCATTTTTACCAATCTTGTCAAGAATCTTGAAAGGACCATTTTGAATCGGTTTCAGTTTTTTACCTTCTTCTTTAAGCCTCTCCTTACTAATGTAAATCCAAACTTCATCTCCAACTTGGAAACTGTGATCAACACGATGCTTGTCATGTCTTGTCTTGTACTTGGCTTGACTCTTTTCCAACTGCTCTTGTACCATTTGATGTATCGACTGAATTTGTTCAATGAACTTTTCTACCCTATCAATGTCATATTGACCATCAATAGAAAAATCCTTCCCAAAGATAAAATATAAAGGAGATTTGGGAAAATATCCAAAACATGCTTCAAATGGCAATGTTTGAGTTGAAGGGTGCTTAGCTTGATTGTAAGCATGCTGAATGTAGTGTAAATGCTCATCCCAAAGTTTAGGATGCTTGCTGCAATAACCATGAATAAGATGCACCATTGTTCTATTTACCACTTCTGTCTGACCATCGGTTTGCGGATGAAAAGATGTGCTCTGTTTCAGTTTGGTGTCCATGAGTGCCCATAAACTCGACCAAAATCTTCCAATAGATCGCAAATCTCGATCAGAAATAATGGATTTAGGCAATCCAAAATGTACCCAAACATTCTGAAAGAGCATTTGTGTCTTTTGCTCAGCTGTAACCTGGTTCTTACAAGGCATCAAAATACACATTTTTCTAAATCGATCAACCACAACATAAAGATAATCATGATTTCGTTTAGACATAGGTAGACCTCCTACAAAGTCCATAGAAATACTTTCCCAAGGACGAGAAGGAACCGGAAGTGG
>ML777934.1:793113-814737 GCA_009831015.1 Picea engelmannii | reverse complement strand
AGTGGTAAGAACCATATGGTTGGCGCGCTGGTTGGGTGGCCCTTCCCAAAGATTTATCCCTGCCCGGAGGTCACGGGGTCGAATCCTTCCAACAACATAAATTTGAAACCACTGTCCAGGTGACATGTGGCGGCCATTGATTGGCCCACATATCGCCATTCCATTCGCCACAAACAAGCCACGTGTCAAGAAATGATTCATTGTCCAACTTCCAACCAACACCTACCACGTATCGTACGACCCTGCCAACTTAGCCCTGCTACGTGTCATATGGCCCTGCCACGTCAGCATTCATATGGACTGTATGGATTGTACGGACTGTACAGTCAGCACGTTTTTTTTGCCTGTTTGATGATTTGAACAGAACATGATATATCTCTCATCTGACATCCATTTGAACCCAAATGAGTTGCGTTGGGTTCATGACAATGAGACCTATGCACCCGTTCGATTTGAAGAAATTCCGAGCACTTTGAATTTTGAGCAAAATTTGATCCCCTGGATCACTAGCATAGCATGGCCCGACATGGATGATCGAGGACGTTACAAAATGGTTTTAGAGATAAGTAAAGCATTTGAATAGTAGCATGGCCCAACCTATTGGTGGCTGGGAATGTTACAGGGCATTTCTGGTATTGCAAGTAATACACCATATTTTTATATCAGGGGTGTTCAACTATAGAAAGGGTCTGATTTTTTATATAGAAGAGTGTTGAAAAGGGGTTATCCTGATCGTCAATCTCTTCACTTTGTTCAAGCTGTTGAGCTAAGTGAAGGGCTAGGTCTCATCCCTTGATCATTTTTGAATTAATGATCATTAAATCATTCTCCTAAATCTTGACAACCAATGCACAAGTTTTCCTGAAAGATATGTTTGTGAAAGAAGAAGCTTAACAACAAGAAAAGGGACTTTTACCTGCGTATGTTTTCCTATAATAAAGTAGAGAATTTTTTCTATAGCCTTAACAAGAGAAAAATAATGTTTCTAAATATAGGAATACTTGAGTTCCTCGTCTGACAAACTTTGTCTCATGTAAGCTACAGGTTTTTCGTTATCCTGGTCATCACCTTGTATGAGAATAGCAGAAACTGCCTCCTCCGTGGCATTAGTGTAAATGATAAGTTCTTTCTCAAAATCTGGTTTCGCTAGAACCAGTGCAGGGTTGATTGCTCTCTTAATCCTATTGAAATCATTTTTGATGTCATCTATCCAAGAAAAAGAGAGATCCTATTTTTGAAGATTATGTATTGGTTTGACCATTAAAGAAAAATCGAGGAAAAATATGAGGACAAAGTTGATAATGCCCATCAAGGTTTGAACCTTCTTGTTGGAAGTAGGGGCAGGAAGGTTCAAGATAGTAGTGATCCTCTCGGGATCTATGCTTATTCCTGAATCAGAGATGATATGTCCAAGGATCTTTCCCTCGATGACACCCAAAATGGATTTGGAAGGGTTTAAGGAAATGTCGAATTTCCTACATCGCATAAGTATTTTTCAAAGATGACCAAAATGATCTAATTGGTTCTTTGAGTAAAAATTTAAATCATCCATAAATACTTGTATAATATTACCAATCCCAATTAGATCGTCAAAATATATCTCCATAGCTCTTTGGAAGGTGGCACATGCATTAGATAAGACAAAAGGCATGCATTCATAAGAAAATGTGCCCCAATGTGTAGTGAAAGTGGTTTTGTATCTATTAGTCTATTATACCTTGATCTTATTATAACCAGAGAAACCATTAGGCAAGAACATCATTTATGACCCTGCAACTTGCTGCAAAATCATTTCCATGTTAGGGAGAGGAAAATGGTTTTTTACGGTTTCTCTATTCAATGCGCAAAAAATCAATGCACAATCGGATCTGACCATCTGTCTTTCGAAGAGGGACCAAATTGGAAACCCACTCAGAACACTTAACTAGGAAAATTATACCAGTCTTCAAGCGTTTTTCCAAATCCTTCCTAATAGTAGCTTCAAGTGTGGGGTTAATGGGTCTTTTTTTTTTCCTAACTAGTTTTATTCCTTCCTTAATAGGAATGGCATGATGTATGAGAGCAAGATCAAAACCACGAAGATCCTCATATGAGCAAGAAAAAACATCTCAAAATTCGTGAAGTAGCTTAGTGAATTTCAACTTTTCTTCATCAATACATTGGGCACCTATTTTAACATTCTTGGGGGAATTAGGTGTTTCAATTTTCAAGGAAATGGTATCAACCTCTTTCCTTTTTTACTCATCTTCTTTATGTGTTTCTTTGTTTCCTACATTACTCGATGAAAATGAACTTTCGAGAGGAGTCAAGAATTTCAGATTTTTTTTGTTTTCCATGGATATAATCTCCTTGGGCTTAAATGGTTCATTTTGTATGAAAGAACATATGGAAGACCTGCATGTGAGGACGATATAAATATTGAAAAGTATAATCAGGTTTTGAGGCAGAATTCGTTGAGTGGGAGATGCTACAAATACAACTAACCTATCAACCATTCAATTAAGTTCCCTTTTAGCATGACTGACGTTAAATGATAATAAGTTCGAGATAAGCATCCAAACAACTTGGGTGTATAGTTTCATCAACTTATTGCTAGGAGAGTAGATTTTATGTACAAATTTCACAACAAGTTCAGATTCCCCAAAAATTGTAAGGTGTCCACAACCTAAGTTATACACATTTTCAATGCCTCGCAATAATGCTTCAAACTCGGTGACGTTGTTTGTGCAAGAAAGTTCTAACCTATAAGAAAAGTTTTGAATTTTATCTACAGATGAGTATAAGATAATGCCATCTCCATTACCTTTGGTGGAGCATGAGCCATCCAAGTGCATGTGCCACATACCATCTTCCCGATCAATTTGTTCCAAGGCAGTGTCACCCTAATCCACAAAGATGGAGTACACTCTTAAGTCTTCCTTGACATAGTTTGTGTTAGGCTTTGGAATTCTCTCTATGTATGGTGAGATTCTTCCTTCCCATAGGACTATAATATTCTTTGCATTATGAGGAATAGATAAGTGTCTCCTGTCAAGTGAAATATATCCACTTGTCAAGGTTTGCTAGTCTCTTCCTAAGATAATAAAATAGTTACTTAGTGGCATGCCGATTACATGGATGTTGAGGGTTGTCCTTATTTTAGGATGTGCACACAGAACTAAAGTCACGTCTTTGATTTCACCTATAGTTGACTGCTATAAACTGTTATAGGAGAGAATGCTTCTAGAATTTTCATTAGTACATGATAAGCCTATCTCTTCCATGATGATTTTCGACGTTACTTTTGGACCCAAACCGTTGTCAATTAGGAAACAATGGGCTATTTTATCAATAATTTTTAGAGAAATAAAAAATGGAGGGTTTTTTACAGGGTGTCTAAAATTGTTTACACCTATTTGATTTATTGTGGAGCCCTCTTCTTTTGTCTCTTCAAAAAGATTGCCTATAGTGGAAGTTTTACCTTCCATAAAGTTGGTGAGATGATTTTGTTGCTCAGGGACGGAAACCATGTCCAAAAGAGTGGCATCATCTTTGATAGTATACAATTGGTTGAGGATGTTGTATTTGGAAGAGGGAAGAGGGGAATAAACTCCTTGATTGTTGGGAGTTTTGGTAGCTTGTACAATAGCATCTTGAGAACATGAGCTTGGACTAGAAGAAGTACAAGGGGGATCATATTTTCCTTTAGAAGAATAATATTTTTTCCTAGTGTTTATGATCATAACATATTCTGCTTCATCCTAATCTAGAACAATGATAGTGGATTCAGGATTTTTACCAAAGATTTTATCTCTGACACTCTTCTTAACTTCACAAGTATTTTTCTCATGGTTTTCTTCGCAAAAGTTACACCAACTATGGGACATAATGGACTTTCGATGAAATGTATTCTCATTTGTATTCCTAAAAGGAACTGAGGAGGAAGAATATTCCCCATGTGTGAGTGAAGGGAAATTTCCCTTTCATTCATATGCTATCATATGATTGTTCATATCTTGCACAAGTTGTAGGAGGGAAGACATATTTGTCTTTTTAACCAAGTCTCCCTTGGGGAGACCTGTTCTTTCTAGTTGTTCTTCATATTCTAGACATGTATGAAGAGCGAAACCAATATTGTTTATCTCTTTATTCAAGCCTATGGTGATAAGGGGAAGGTAGATAATTATAGTAATGCATGAAAGCAACTTGGTTGGTAGTAGATTGGAAAGGAACTTGGTGACTATATATATTACCAATTAATATCGAGGCCAAAGGTTGAGATGATGAGGCACCTCCAGTACCACCAGAGACACCTTTGGATTCCATTTTTAAAATGATGGGTGAGGGTGATAAGGGTGAACTATCCGTGTCAAAAAAAATTCTCCTTAGAGTACTTTCTTGGCTTGACAAAATCGATTTCCTCCTTCCTATTTCAATGAGTGGCTTCAGGGGATAATCTTCTTCTTCTTCAAGAGATGTGAGGATTTGAGGACATGAAAAAGAAGACCAAGGATGTAGGAAAGGGGAGGTTATTCTTGATTTCTACATTGCCTTTCTCTGGCTTCCCAACATTTAGGAATACTTATGTTGTGTTTAATCACTTCCTAAGAGTGCTCAAGCTCAGCCCGAGTGCTAGCGGTTTCTAGAATAGTATTTAATAAAGCTAAGGCAATGCTAGTTTGATCTTTTAGGCCATGTTCAATATCAAGCTTCCTTGTAGAAGGTATTTTCATGAGAAAAATCAGTCAAAGAGTACTTGTATAAAACATAAATATTCAAAGATAACCGTGAATACAATCAACTAGAGAGATATGGAAGATATCCCTAGTATGGTCGTCAAATAAATGTTGAGGAAAAGGTATGAGAGACCTTACTCAATCATTTTTGAATCTTATCTTGCTAGGAAAAGATAATTGGGAATGTTACCTAGGTTTTATAGCCTCAAAACATTCACCCAATCCAAGATTCTTAATTACAGAAGATCAAGGATGATTTTTAAAAGCCTATATTTGAAACGACATAAATAAACTAAAATTTAAACTAGTTATATGTCTACAAGTTTTACAATTAAAATACTCAGAAATGAAAATGAAGAACCAAGTCAATAAACACAAATATGAAACAAGACAATAATTGGTTTTATTCAATTTTGAGATACAAAAAAATGTATTCCTTCTTTACAAACCCCTGCAAGGGTAGGGACAAAAGTTAGCCTTAGAGATATCCAATGGGCACCATACAAAAAGACTCTGACATTGAAATAAAAATAAAATATAATGATCTGAATCGGCTTGCCACAACATGCTACCACTTGACTCTGAAAAATATTGTTTATCAGATATGAAAATTAATTCATAAACAAACAACAGTATATAGACTATCAAGACAAGTTAAACACCTTAAAGACAAGTTGCTGAAAGATATAATTCATCTTTGAATCTCGCTCCATTCAATAAGACAATGTTTTCATCAAGAGGACTAGGCTTTCAAATACTTTAGAAGTGAAAGAAAGATAAAACTATCTCAAACATTAGAGAGAAAACCTCAGTATTGTGGTTCTCCTTATATTTTTTCTCTTTTGTCTCATCATTCAATTGGGATTTTATTCTTTTCCCAATCAATTGAAGTAGTTCAACTACTTTTGTTAGTTAATTCAAATTAACTTAACAAATTATTTTAGGAGAAATAAATAATAATAATATATAATTAAGAGTATTAATTAATAATAACTGAAATAGGTGGGACCCCTTGTGACTCCCATCAATTCTTCTTCCTTAATCATCAAATATAAATCACAAAAGATAATCATTTAAACCATATGACACCCTTATAACTCCCGTGGATTTTTAAACTGGATATTTAAATATCAACAATAATTTATATCATATCCAAAAAATAATATATATCCACATTATCCACAAAATATCCAAAAATAAGGCTTACTATCCAAAATATGCTGAAAACCATTAAAGATTGTCCTCGTCGCTGAAAAACATAAAAATAAGCATTTAGAACCCATATTTGTTGCTTTGCGAGGCATACTTCCTCTTCTCACTGTTGTCCCCAACTAAATTTTATTGAGTGACCTTTGGTTAGTTAGACCTTTGAGGATGTATTTCACTGATCACATGCAAGGAGTCATCCTTAAGGTGGAGGTGGGAGGACACAAATTTGGAGGAGTCAGTGGATTGACTAGAGGGGGAGGTCTCTGCTTCTCCTTTATCTTGTGCTGGTTGTGGAATCTCGATTTTCAATCTTTTTCTAGCGTGCGAGGATTGTACTGGTGAAACAATGAGAGAAATTTGAACATTGGGGTTAATTGGTGGTGGTAGAGGAAATGAAACAGTAGGCCAACCACGATGGAGAGATATAGGTTGGCGTATAATTTCTTTCCAACCATCATTTGTGGGGACTTCGGGCTGCTAAGACACATGTGGAGGAATGAGAATTCCAGGAATATTCTAAGGAGGCTGGAAAGGAGGTCTTTTTGGTCAAGGGTGCAGTACCCCATGACCAACCCAATTAAAGAACCCAGCTTGGAACAACTAGTTCAATTCTTGCGGATCAACGTTAAAATGGAGAGAAACTATAGGCCTCCTATGGCCTCAATTCCAATTTCCTTTGCCTTTGCTATTTCTACCATTGTTGCCTCTACTGAAAAATCTCATCTTGTAGCAATCGTTTGTCAGTAATGAAGCTATTAATTAACCATACATGAAACTTTATGTACATAAATCAAAAGTTGTCACTAAAATTACCATGAGATACATGCAAATCCATCCATAACACATCATTTATTAATTTCTACATGAAAAAGGAATGATAGGGTTCATGGGAAATATTTAGGGTTTGTAATTAGCAAAAAATGATATCATGGAGGGGATCAAAATACGAATATTGTTCAACAATTAATAAAAAAATTAATTGTCTATTTAAAAACATCTATAATATCAGTCCTCAACCCTTGTCATATCAACTTCCCTTTATTTCACAAAGACTCATATTTTAAAATTTATATTATAGAACAAGGATGGAATAAGTGAAATTGAGATCATGGAGGGAGTGTAATTAGCGAAAAATGGTAGAACGATAGGGAAAATTTACGGATATTATTCAAGTGAAAAATAAAAACATGATATCTCTTATGAAATCAAAATATATCTATGTCTAGAATTTCGAAGTTTAAACAATATGTTGTTTCCAAAACATTAACCCAAATTGATTCTTTCTTAAACAAAATTGTTTGTTGTCCTCCGAACGGTATTACATAGTAAATATTTGATATGCCTGGAATTATTTAACCAAAGTAACCATGATAGCAATATTTTCATTATATAACATAATCGATGAATAACATCATAATCCCTACAAGAATACAACAATAATATTAGAGTGGACGAGCCACGATTCATAACATACCCCCTAGCAAAGGTCCTTTAAATCCCACAGGGTCACGCACAATGCTTCCAAAACAAAACTCAGAGCCATCATTAAATCGAACCATCGTTCACTGCAACCCTTTTTAATTTCATTATGGGTAGTATTATTCAACTCGAGCATCAGACATTTCAAACACAGGTGCTTTCGCAAAAAATAAAACATGATGATCTAATAGTTGGCATGTTTATAGGAAGAGTGTGCTTGTCATTGATGGGAAGAACAACAATGAACCAAAACTTGAGAGAGCCAAAGACTAGAAATATCAGTAGAGATAGCGGTTTCTAGAAGTGTAGACAAGGTCCAAGAGAGAGACTCTCAGGAGGAGCAAAGGCCGAGACCCGTGAACACTTAGAAAACCTTCTAAGTCTGAGAGATAAGAAGCTCAGGAGGAAGAGCGATAGTGGTCATTCAATCACCGATCCAGAGGACAAACAACCATCAAATTGAATTAATGGAAGGATAGGATAAGCGAGGCAAAACGATTGAGAATTCTATCATCGGAATTTTCGTCAATCATCGAATTGATTTAAGTGGAAAGACAGGATAAGAAAGGGCTGGGATTTGAGATCTCGATCACCCGAAATTCCTTCAATCGTCAGATTGAAATAAATGGAAGGATAGCATAGGAAAAGATGGAGAGTCGTTGTATTTGATCCAAGGCAAAGCTGCATGGTAGACAGATCAACGAACAACATTTGTTTCAGGTCTAAATATGTGAGGAGGTTAAGTTTCGGATAAATCACTTCGAGGGTTCTTAGTTTGAGATTTGAAATTACCGAAGCCTAGAGACCCGAAAATCCAAAATAAATTCTCGATCATCGGATCATCTGAAGTATATCGCAATCGTCATATCGTCCGAAGAATATCTCAGGCGTCGGATCATCTAAAGTGGATCTAGGTCATATGATCCAAAAGAGACGTGGCGTAAATATGTGGACTCTGGGTAAAGAACCGAAGTAATCCTCAAACGTCTCATTCAAGGACATGTAGAAGACCATGTCAGAAAGGACATGTGGAAGACCATGTTAGGAATGACATGTGGTATACCATGTGAGTAAGAACATGTGGCAGATCATGTCAGCAATGACATGTGGTAGACCACGTTAGCAAGGACATGTGGCAGACCATGTTAGCGAGTGACACGTGGAAATCACTCGACCCATGCCAGGTCAACAGGTGACGTGTGTAATGTTACGTAACTCCAAGAGATTTACTTTAGGAGTTTCACCACCAACAAATGACAAAATCTCCAAAGTCCCGAAGGCCGAAGTCGCGAAGCTTTGAAGTCTCGAAGGCCGAAGTCATGAAGGGCGAAAGTGTCGAAGTCGCGAAGTGCCGAAGTACCGATGTCGCAAAGGGTCAAAGTGACGAAGGGTCGAAGAGCCGAAGTCATGAGGGAAAGAGTCCCAAAATCCAGAAGGCCAAAGTCCTGAAGTGAATGAAGACCATTGATTTGAGGAGGAAACATGGCAGGAATCTGTGGACTCCGACTAAAAGCATTCTAGGAGAGCGTGAAGGTCGAGAATTGAAATCTTTGAAGCCTAGAGTAACGAAGTAGATCTTGGTTGTTGATCAAGAAAGTGGACACAGGACCATTGATCTAGTTGAGTGGTAAAATCCCCAAAGTAGAGGTAGAGGCATCGATTGAGAAGGACATGTGTTTGCAGATCATCGACTCCAGAAGATTGATGTACGAAAGAAATGGGAGTTTGAGAATTGAAAGTCCCAAAGGTCAGACTCGTAGAGGAGATCTCGATCATAGATTCAGGGAGACAGGTGTCAATAGATCTTCCACTCTAGAATATTTTCATATGGGAAAAGAGAGTTTTGAGAGTTGAAACTCCCGAATCCTGGATCACGAAATAAATCACAGTCATTGATTTAGAAAGGTTAGATCTGATCCATAGAACTTGAAGGGATAGATCTGGACCATTAGTTCAGGAGCACCATCAATATCATGAGATCGACGATCTCATTGCATTACATAGATTCAAGGTGTGTGAACGTTAATAAGTTGACCACGAGCACCAATCAAAACCATGGTTCTGGAGAAAGGACATGTGGAGGCTCGAGGTAAATTGTGAGGCGAAACGTAGTTTGTTTCAAACCAGCTTTGGATGCGCATGCAATCATTTGGTCACATGAGTTCATTCACCAAGGTCATATCAAGAAATGGAGCTATTTATCACTAGATTGAGATTGGGAAGCGCATTTTGAATAAGCATTTGGTCATCATCGGTGGTCACGTGAAGCAAGGGGCTTATAAGCCAAAGAAGCCAAATTTGACTGACTGTAACTACCAGATAAGATGAAGAGTTGGGACTTCCAGAGAAACCAAATAATATTGGGATAATTACCACTAATGACGAACATATTTAGCATAATCTCTAGAGAATATGAAGAGTTCAAATGATGATAAAGAAGAGGACTCGGCATGTGAAAGAGATGCAGAACATAGAAGATAGAGTGTTTTTTCTTGTGTGATGCATGGGTGTAGGAATTGATGGAGTGTATGATATGAAGGGAAGATCAGAGTGCAGGGAAAATAATGAAGAGGGAGCATAGAGCATGAAAGGGAGATGAGAAGCTGAACAGGGTGCATGCAAGAAGATGCGAGCAGCAGCAAGACCACTAATGCAAGCGAAGTAGAGAAGTGTAGTAGAACAGTGATGAGACTGGTAAGCCATTGATAAATACTGTATCACTGTAATAAATTTCATAAAGAAAAGATTAATATTTCAAGGTGGTAGGGAGGTGATAGGGAGGACTGTTGTCCTCAGAGTTTCAAGTGCGTGCATGAACATAGTGAATTGTAGCTTCCATTTGGTGGCAGCCAGAAAAACCAGGGTGGTAGGGTGGTGCAAGGGAGAACCATTGTTCTTTATTATATAGGTTGGTACCTGTGTGACTAGAAGTTGGTGCTGGAACACTCAAGGATTTGGTGCTTCCTTCTAGTGGGTGCTAGAGAAACTAGAGATTTGGTGCTCTCAACAAGTTGCAGCCTGTAAAACAGAGGTGGTAACCTCACAAAGAGTTGGTGCTTATAATATTGATGATGTACATATCATAAAATACTTCCTATCATTCCAAGAAGAAAAGGTTTTCTCCCATTATGGGTTTCCTCATGAATATTTGTCTCTATGTATGTCATATGTGTGATTGATGTTACTATTTTTGTTGTTCATGACTTGCATACTCTTGATGATCACTTGGAGAAGGTTAATAAAATTTTAATAGGCATAAAATTGTTTAAGCACAGTAACAACTGATTCACCCCCCCCCCCCTCTCAGTTGTCTTAGTATTTCCAACAATTGGTATCAGAGTGATTTCTTTTTATTTAAAGGTGGATCAATAATATTAAACATGACAAGTCATGAAGGAACTTCAACCAATAAGGACGCCCTGTTCAATGGAACAAATTTTAAATTATGGAAAGTTAATATGAGAACCTACATAATGGCTTTAGGTGCAGATGTCTGGGATGTGGTAGAGATTGTTTATGTAAAGAAAGTTGTACTAGATAATAAGGATGACAAGTTAGAATCCAGCTTCAATGATAAGGCTATGAATTCTATTCTGAGTGGGCTTGCAAAAGAAGAATTTGTAAAAGTTATGCACTTAGAATGTACCAAATAAATTTGGGACAAACTCATTAACAATTTTAAAGGTAATGAGAAGGTAAAGGATGCCAAGATTCAAACCTATAGATTATAGTTCGAACAACTAAAGATGAATGAGGATGAAACAGTTAATAATTTTTTCTTAATATTTGAGGATCTTGTGAATGCCGTGAAGGGTCCTGGTGAGAAGATTGAAGACGTATTTTTAGTTCAGAATATTTTAATATCTCTACCAAAAAGATTTAATCCAAAAGTTTCTGCAATAGAAGAACTGAATGATCTTAAGAATTTTTCTATTGATTAACTTCTAGGAACTCTAGCTACTTATGAAATGAGGATTAGTAAGGATAAACCCACCACTAGAGAAGGGTAATTTAAAGTAGATAAGAATGAGGATTATGAGCCTGATGAAATTGAAGAAAAAATTGTGAAAAGACTAAAGAAAGGATTAGGAAAGTACCAAGGCTCAAATGTTTTAACTTTGGAAAGATAGGTCACTTTGCATCTAAGTTTCCACACAATAAGGACCAGAACTCTGAAGGTGAAGAGAAGTACAAATCCAAGAGATTTGGTAAAAAGAAAAGTTTATGTGTAAACAATGATGACTCTTCAGGAGACACAGATAGTGATTCTTCTTGTGAATATAAAGTTAATGAATTTATTCTTATGGAAAAAGAGTATTATGATAATAAAATAACATGAAGTGATGTTAATTATGAATAAGTTGTGGTTGAATTGGAAGGAGAACTGATAAGAGCCCTAGAATAAATTGCTAGACTCATATTTAAGAAGAAAAAGAAAAAACAATTGTTGATACAGTTCGAGAAAGACAATGGAAAACCTGATGAATACTTTTCCCTACTAAAAGTGGAATTAGAAGAGGCAAAGAAAATAGAGGACATTACAAAATAACAGTTATCAGAGAAGAAGGCAAGATGTAAAGCCTTGGAAGAAGAGGTAGTTAAAAAAAGGAAAGGGATGTAGAAGTTTAAAGCATTATATCTCCAAAATATTCCAAACATTAAAGCCTTAGAAGAACTAAATGACATTCTAAGCAAACAAAGATCTCCTTTGTTGAAGACTGTTTTAGGCTATGTAAGTGGTTCAAGAAGCAAACAACCAGAAAGAAAAGAGATAGTAAATATGATAAAGTTCCAAGTCAACAGACAATCAGACCATGTGAGTACTCTTCCACCAAAAAATAATAAAGACAAGATGATCCCTGATAAAAAACAAAGATATCAAAAGATGGATCAACAAATTTCAAGAAGAATGCCATCCTTTAGGTACTAAAATTGCTTCCATGGTTATTTTTTTTACTACTCTAATTTTGGTCATAAGATTGGAAATTGTCAAATTAAGTTTAGAGACATGCAAATGCGGAGATCAAGAAATAAGAAATCTTTGCAACATAGAACTAAACAACCAATGAGTAGACAAATTTGTACCAATCACTTTGACCTATTGAACAATGAGCTCAAATGCTATATCTATCATAAATTCGGCCACAAAGCTACAAACTGCCATTTGAAGAATTGCAAAGCAGATCCAAGGATAAAACCCTTAGCCAGAAATGCCAAGACATGTAAAAGAAAGATAGTGAAAAAAGTGGTCTAGTACTTTCAGCTCAAAAACAAAAAGAACCCTCGTATATATACAATGGATTTTCCAAGCACATGACTGGAAACAAGGATAAGTTTGTGTCTATAAGTAAAATCAAAATAGGAAATGTGACCTTTGGAAATGATGAACCAGGTAAAATCAAGGGTAAAGGGATCGTGAGTTTGAGTAATGGTAAAGGAAAATCCCAGGATGTTCTTCATGTAGATGGGCTGAAACAGAATTTGCTCAATGTAAGTCAAATGTGTGACAGAGGATGTGAAGTAATGTTCACTTCCAAAGACTGTAAGATAAAGTCTGTAAACTCGGGACAAGTGGTGGCTAAGGGCATAAGGACAGATAATATTTTATATGTGCTGAAAGAAGATAAAGAAGAGTCTCATCTAAGAAAACATGATGAAATCTAGTTATGGCATAAGATACTTGGACATTTAAACTTTGACCACTTAATCAAGCTCAAAAATCTTGAGGCAGTAAAAGATCTTCCAAGAATATCAAAGACACAAGATTCTGTGTGTAAGCCCTGCAAAGTAGGAAAGTTAACCAGGACACAGTTTAAACCCAAGAGCTCTATTTCAACAGAGAAACCACTCCAATTAGTTCATATGGATTTATGTGGACCATTAAGACAGGAATGCACATGGAAGGAAAACTACTTTATGTTGATCATTGATGATTACTCTAGACTCACTTGGTTTCTTTTCTCAAAGAAAAAGTTGAAGCATTTGAGAAATTTAAAATATTTAAGGCTTTAACTGAGAATCAAACAGGCAACAGATTAAAGGTTGTAAGATCATATAGAGAAGGAGAATTTATGTCAAGTGATTTCAAGGAATTTTGTGATAAACATGCGATCAAAAGAGAATACACAATCCTAGGAAGTCCACAACAAAATGGAGTAGTTGAGAGGAAAAACAGAACAGTTCAGCAAATGGCTAGGTCAATGATGAATGAGAAGAGCATTGGTCAAACCTACTGGGTAGAATTGATACACACAACAATCCATATTCTTAACAAATATCACCTCAGACCACACAGTGACAAGACACCTTATGAACTGTGGTATGGAAGACCTGCTTCAATCAAACACTTCAAAGTCTTTAGGAGTAAGTGCTACATAAAGAATAATAATGAAAACCTTGCCAAGTATGATGACAGGGCTGATGAAGGCATAATTTTAGGGTATGCTACAAACAATAAAGGATATAGATGCTATAATAAGAGGTTGCATAAATTGGTTGATTGTATTGACATAAAATTTGATGAAGGAGTCCCAGTAAGAGAGGTGAGAAATCTTGAATCAACAACAAAGGATATAGTTGAAGTTGAAGATGCTCAGGTCTAAGAATCAGAAAAAGAATATTTTGAGTCAGATGGATATACAAATACTCAGGCAGACTCAAATCAGCAGACAACATCAAAATCTTCCTCCAGAATTACTCAAAAGAATCATCCTACACGTCAGATAATTGGTGAGAAATACAAAGGTGTACAAACTAGGAGAAGGATAATCAAAGACACCGAGCAATCACATATAGCCTTCATATCCATGGTGGAACCCAAAAAATTTAGTGAAGCCAGTAAATATGTAAATTGGTTAAAATCAATGGATGAGGAACAATATCAGATTGAAAAGAACAATACTTGGGAGCTTGTTCCTAGACCTGTAAATAAGAATGTAATTGGCTCCAAATGGGTGTTTAAGAACAAAATGAATGAACAAGGAAAAATTGTTAGGAAAAAATCTGAATTGGTCTATAAAGGGTATGCACAAGTTGAAGGACATGATTTTGATGAAACATTTTCACCAGTGGCAAGATTGGAAGCCATCAGAATGTTTCTTGCCTATGCATGTCATAAGAAATTTAAAGTATATCAGATGGATGTTAAGTCAACATTTCTTAATGGAGATCTAGAAGAATATGTATATGTGGAGCAACATGAAGGATTTTCATTGATAGATAATCCTGATTATGTCTTTAAGTTGAAAAAGGAATTATATGGATTGAAACATGAAGCACGAGCTTGGTATCATAGAACGGACAAATTTCTACAGGACAAAGGGATCAAGAAAGGTATTGTTGAAAACAATCTATACACAAAGTCTGAAGGTGATGATTTATTAGTTGTTTCGGTTTATGTATATGACATTATTTTTGGATGCACTAATGACCCTTCAGTTTAGTGGTTTTCTAATTCAATGTAGACTGAGTTTGACATGTCCATGATAGGAGAACTGTCATATTTTCTTGGTTTACGAATCAATCAGAGTTATGGACAGATACTTACCTCTCAAGAAAAGTATTTGAAAGAGATGTTAAATAAGTTTCAAATGGAATATTCCTCTCTTGTTAGTACACCTATGGTGGTTGGTTGCAAGCTCAGTAAAGATCATATTTCACATGATGTTGATCAAATAACATATCGATCAATGATAATCAGTCTTTTGTACATCACAACATCCCGTATTGATATAATGCAAGTTGTTGGAATGGTAGGTCGTTATCAGTCTGCTCCTAAACAAATTCATTTAGTAATTTTCAAGAGGATACTCAAATATTTGAAGTGTACAATGAATTATGGTCTTTGGTATCCTAGAAATTAGAATTTACAATTAACTACATATTCGGATTTTGATTGGGCAAACTGTTTGGATGAAAGAAAGAGCACCAGTGGAGGTGCATTCTTATTAGGTGATTCGTTAGTAGAATGGATTAGTAAGAAGCAGGGATCTATTTAATTATCAACTACAGAGGCAGATTACATTGTTGTTGCTACTTCCTGCACTCAGATATTATGGATGATAAAACTCTTGCAGATTTGAAGGTAACTTATATTGATCCGATTCCACTTCACTGTGATAACACCAATTCCATTAGTGTCTCAAAGAATCTTGTTCTACAATTAAAGATGAATAATATACCAATAAAGTATCATTTTCTCAAAGAGCAGGTTACAAATAGAGTTGTTCAGTTGAATTATATTCCATCCATAGAACAAATTGCAGACATCTTTATGAAACCCCTAGCCAAGACACCATTTGAATATCTCTGTCAGAAGCTAGGTGTCACCCCTTCTCTCACCTAAGAAATTTCATCCTCTCAGGGGAAGTATGTGTTGTTTGAATATCTAATACCTCCGAAAAGCACTGCAACAAATCAGGGGACCATGTTTTCTTTGACATTGATGTCAAAGGGAGAGAAAAGGAGTGGTCTGGATGCTACAGTTGGAGGTCCAAGCAAAATAGTGCATCCTTTCAGGGTTTCCATCAATGCCAAAGGGGGAGATTGTTTGCATGTTTATAGGAAGAGTTTCCTTATCATTGATGGAAAGAACAACAATGAACCAAACCTTAAGAGAGAAAAAGACGAGAAAGCTCAGAAGAGATAGAGGTTTCCAGAAGTGCAGACGAGGTCCAAGTGACAGACTCACGTGAGGAGAAAAGGTAGACACCTATGAACACTTAGAAAACCTTTCAAGTCAGAGAGATCAGAAGCTCGGGAGGAAGAGAGACAGTGGTCGTTGGATCACTGATCCATAGGACCAATAACCGTCGGATTGAATTAATGGAAGGATAGGATAAGCAGGGAAAAATGATTGAGAATTAAATCATTCGAATTTTCGTCAGCCGTTATATTGATTTAAGTGGAAGGACAACATAATAAAGGGCTGATATCTGAGATCTCGATCACCCAAATTTTCGTTATCCGTCGGATCAAAATAAATGGAAGGATAGGATAAGAAAAGATGGAGAGTCGTTGGATTTAATCCAAGTAAAATCTTCAACAAACACAGATCGAGTCATTGACATAAGATCTTGATCAATGAACAACATTTGTTTCGGGTCTAAATATGTGAGGAGGTTAAGCTCCAGAAAAATCACTTTGAGGGTTCTTAGTTTGAGATTTGAAATTCCCAAATCCCAGAGACCTAGAAAGATGGAATAAATTCCCTACCATCGGATCATCCAAAGTAGATTGTAGTCTTTAGATTTTCCGAAGAATATCTCAAGCGTCGAATCATCCAAAGTGGATCTTGGTCGTCTGATCTAGAAGAGACATGGCGTAAATCTCTGGACTCCAGGTAAAGACCCGAAGTAAGCCTCAACCATTCGATTCAAGAAAATGTGGCATAACACATCGGTAAGGACATGTGGCAGAAAATGTCAGCAAGGACATGTGGCAGAAAATGTCAGCAAGGACATGTGGCAGATCATATCAGCAAGGACATGTGGCAGACCATGTCAAAGAGTGAAACATGAAAACCACTCAGCCCATGCCAGGTCAACAGGTGATGTGTGTAATTGACGCAGGCACCACCTGCTATGTCGAAGCAGATCCTCAATTCCACAATTTACTGTACTGGAATCTACCTTGAATATGGTCTTTCACCATTCTTTGACAGAGCTAAACTTAGCTATCTGTCACTAGACTTGGCAATTCTATTCTATTTGACAAGACTCCTCTTAAATTAGCGGATTAAACACTTTTCCTTTTCATTCAAATCCCAATGGAAATGACTTTCTATTTACTATTTAGCACCATATGACCTTTCGATGTGGCTTAAAGTCCCAACGGAAAATCACAAAAAGTACAAATTGTACCTTTCTTGCATTTCCGCTCCCATACACTATTCGACACGTCCTCCAACGGAAATCACCAAGGTGCCTCGAACTCCGCACTCTCCCTTCTCCGCTGAGATCTGGACCGTCAATCTCCTGCTTGCCAATCTCCGCTCAACTCTTGACCGTCTGTCTTATTGGATGATCTGAACCATCAATCTCCACTCACCAATCTCCGTTGCGTCTTCGACCATGGAATTCCTGCTTTTTCTAATGAATCAGATATATCATGTCGATGCTCCTTTAATGAAATTAATCGATCTCATTCATCGATTCAAACACATGCTCCATGGAATTGATACTCCTCTGATAATTCAGACATATCACATCTTCCCCGATCTACGATAACAGTAGATGAATATACACATTTGAACAGAATGTTAACATATACAGATTGTATTTAAAATCCAGGGTCTTCCTCCCTGTAACGTTTTCTGTAACTTTCAATTCTTTGCAGATCGGCTTAACTCATACTTTCAGATTGATTAATGAATCAATCGTATTCAATCAGTGATAACTGAAATATCACAATATACACAGATGAACAGAATGATCACATATACTGAGATTGAATTCAACAGAGTAATAAAACCTTCTTTACAAACTTCAATTTCCCCAATAGATATTTTACAAAACAGAGCAATGAGTCTCTGTGCATGCTCCAGGAACTGAATTCCGAGCTTTCCCCTCTTGATCTTCATTCAAGCTTCCTCCTCTTCGATCTCCTATAACTCTGTGAGCTAAAATTCTAAGAGAACCTAGCTCCCTAACACAACACTCAGGACTTGTATTTATTTACAATGGATTTCTGTTTCCAGATCCTATGATTAAGGAACAGAGTCCTTAATAAACTCAACTGACCCCTACGAGTCATCAGTGACTCACTAACCATTAACAAACCCCATCTTATCTTTTACAAGTGGAAAGGATCTAGACTCCTTGTCCAATATCCAAATTTTCCAAAAATAACAAATTATACAAGTGTGAGACCCTAGGTCTCCTTTGATTCACTCAACTTTGATGAAGTCATGGGTGACTTCATTTTCATGAGCCTATGCTCCCGCATCAGTAATGTTATCTCACTCCGACAGATTTACTTCAGGAGTTTCACCACCAACAAATGACAAAATCTCTGAAGTCCCGAAGGCCGAAGTTGCCAAGGGCTGAAGAGATGAAGTCACGAAGCTTCGAACACCCAAAGGACGAAGTCGCAAAGGGTCGAAGTGTCAAAGTCATGAAGCACCAAAGTGCCAAAGGACCAAAGTCGCGAAGGGTTGAAGTGCCGAAGTCGGGAAGAGCCGAAGTGCTGAAGGACCAAAGTCGCGAAGGGTCGAAGTGTCGAAGGGCTGAAGAGACGAAGTCATGAGGGACAGAGTCTGGAACTTCTGAAGGCCTAAGTCTCAAAGTGAACAAGGATCATTGATCTGAGGAGGACACATGGAAAAAATCTATGGTCTTGGGCTAAAACCTTTCTGGGAGAGCATGAAGGTTGAGAATATAAATCGTCGAAGCTAGGAGTAGCAAAGAAGACCTCGACCATTAATTGAGAAAGGGGACATAGGACCATTGATATAGTTGAGAGGTAATATCCCTGAAGTAGAGGCAAAGCCATCAATTGAGAAGGTCAGGTGTCTGTATATCATCGACTCCTGAATATTGATGTATAGAAGAAGTAAGATTTGAGAATTTAAAGTCCTGAAGGCAAGACTCACAGAGGAGATCCTGATCGTAGATTCAGGCACACAGTTGTCAGTAAATCTTCCACTATGAAAGATTGTCATATGGAAAAAGAGAGGTTTGAGAGTTGAAACTCCTGAAGCCTGGATCATGAAATAAATCAAAGTCATTTATTTAGGAAGATTAGATCTAATCCGTAGAACTTGAAGGGACAGATCTCGATCGTCAGTTCAGGAACACCGTCAAGATTATGAGATCGATGGTCTCGTTTCATTGCGAAGATTGAAGGTGCACGAACGTTAATAAGTTGAGGGTGGGCCACAATCGAAACCACGGTTTTGGATAAAGGACATAGGGAGGCTCGAGGTAAATTGCAGGGAAAAATGTAGTTTGTTTCAAACCACTTTTGGACACGCCCACAATCGCGTGGTCACACGAGTTCATCGTTCAAGGTCATATCAAGAAATGGAGATAGTGCTCACTAGGCTGAGACTGGGAAGCACCTTTTGAATAGGCGTTTGGTCACCACCGATGGTCACGTGAAGGAAGGGGCTTAGAAGCCAAAAAATCCAAAACCAAATGATTGTAAATGTCAGAGAAGACGATGATTTTTGACTGCCAAAGAAGCCAAAGAATCTTGGGTTAATGGCCACTGATGATGAACAGATTTAGCATAATCACCAGAGAAGATGAAGAGTTTGAATGATGATCAGGCAGAGGACTCGACATGTGAAAGAGATGCAAAACAAATAATATAGAGTGTTTTTTCGTGTGTGATGCATGGGTGTAGGAAGTGATGCAATGTATGATCTCAAGGGAAGATCATACATGCAGTGAAAGGAATGAAAAGGGATAATAGAGCATTAAAGGGAGATGAGAAGTTGAACGGGTGGTGCACAAGCAGATGCGAGAAACAACAAGACACTGATGCAGGCAGAGTAGAGAAGTGTAGTAGAATAGTGATGAGACTATTAAGCCATTGATATATACTATATCACTGTAATAAATTTTAGAAAGAAATGATTTATATTTCAGGGTGGTAGGGAGGACTATTGTCCTCAGAGTTTCAAGTGAGTGCTTGAACATAGGGATTTGTAGCTTCCATTTGGTTGCATCTAGAAAAAATAGGGTGCTATGGTGGTGCAACAGAGAACCATTGTTCTTTTTTATACAGGTTGGTGCCTATGTGACTGGAAGTTGGTGCTTCCATCCAGTTGGTGCTCGAACACTCAAGGAGTTGGTGCTTCCTTCTAGTGGGTGCTAGAGAAACCAGAGAGTTGGTTCTCTCATCAAGTTGCATCTTCTAAAACAGAGGTGGTAGCCTCACAAAGAGTTGGTGCTCATAATATTGATGATGTATAGATCATAAAAGACTGCCTATCATTCCAAGAAGAAGAGGTTTTCTCCCTTTATGGGTTTCCTCATCAATATTTGTCTTTGTGTATGTCATATGTGTGATTGATGTTTACTATTTTTGCTATTCATGACTTGGATAATCTTGATGATCACTTGGATAAGGTTAATAACATTTTAATAGGCATAAAATTGTTTAAGTACATTAACAATTGATTCACCCTCCCCCTCTCAGTTGCCTTAGTATTTTCAAAACTAACCAAGACAAGTAACATTTTCTATCGGAAACACAAGCTTCAACAAACTATAACTTCTAGTGAATAGGTGAGAACAATACTCTTTCCACAATTCCCAAGCAAGATACAATTTAAACATTTTCCCAAGTAACCGAGCAAGAAAAGTGCTCTCATAAAATTCAAACTGAAGTAAGAAACAACTTCACTGCAATGTGTAGGGTTCGATATATATCAATGAAAGTAAGCGGTATAGACAGCGGGGCAACTAAATAGAGGTTTTGGCAGTTTCATAGCATAGAAAGTTCACTCCATAGGTGCTTAACCTCAATAGTCATAGGGTCGAGGTTATGGCGTGGGTATACTAACCACAGAGACCAACAATATTAAATTATAGGTGGAGTATTCTCAAAACCCAGAGGTAAGGCATAGATGACCCATTTCAATATGGAGTTCAAACCCATAATAAAGAACCATAGGCAAGGTAGGCCCAACCACAACTTTTACTCAACAAATTTTTGTGAATAGTTACACACAACAAAGACATCATGACCATTTTTTAATTCCAATAGTCTCAAAACAACCACCACAGGAAACCAAGGATGCAACCATAAATACACAGTCTCAAAAAAAACATTGTGACAACTTAAGAATTACACAGACCACGAGAAACAAGAGCCAACATTTTGATTTAAAGGAAGAGTGAATTTCATAGATGGAGAAGTTAGAGAAACCCCATACCTATAAAAGATGGTGCAAGGATAAATGACTAGGAGGTATACCTCTTTCATGACCGAGAAAGGTAGAACAACAACAACTAACAGAGGGAAATGCAAGTGGTTAGGGTGGCAGGCTCGAGGAGAGTAAGAGTGATGTGCATTTATTGCACGTTTCTTCTCCCTTAGCCTTTATTCATGGCTAGTACGAGCCAAATGCACTATCCATCTCACGTTCCACTACCATTTACAAATAACAATACAAACCCAATAATCAAAATTTTGCATATGATCAAATTCTAAAATGTGCCAACCCTTGCCCCATTCCAATTAACATATGACTAGTTGCTAAGGGATGCCATTA
>ML777934.1:760990-793063 GCA_009831015.1 Picea engelmannii | reverse complement strand
ACCATTTACAAATAACAATACAAACCCAATAATCAAAATTTTGCATATGATCAAATTCTAAAATGTGCCAACCCTTGCCCCATTCCAATTAACATATGACTAGTTGCTAAGGGATGCCATTAACATTGCAATCAAACAATGCAGACAACACATATTTCATTAAATTTGGAAATATTCAATGGATCTAGAATTTTAGAACTTTAGCTAGATTGAGTTTTTTCAAAATAAGGAATTAAAAAATCTCCTAATTAACTACTTTGAATGTATATATTCACCATTTTTTTGTTATAAAGGTATCATTATAAACTCTCTTGTATCATTATAATTTATTTCCATTATTATTATTTACATTTTTCTATCGAAATTTAAGTGTATCTAGATCACAATAGTGGATCATGATTTAGTTGCATCTTAACATGTGTGTTAAGTAAAAAAAATGGATCTAAATTTGTTGGGCCCCAACAACTCACCCTAAATTTTTACAAAATTTAAAGGGACCCCATTAGAATCTTGATAATTATAATGAGCTATAGAATCAACCTTTTCAAATAGTTTCATACATTGGCTTGCTTTGAGACAAACTTAAGGCATTCACTATAGTATGAGACATTTAATAGAAGAGAATATGTCAAAATTTAGAAACGAGCATAGAGATATCAATTTAAACAAAAACATTGATTTTTATCAACTTTTTACTTTCGTTTAAATTATGATTACGTGTTCTTTATTTTTCTCATTAGCAAGTTTGACTATTTTGAATAATGGGTTCAATACTTCATCAAATAATATCTTGGTTGGTTTCTTTTTTTAATAAAATCATTTGGTGATATTAATTAATTAAATTCCTTTTTCATTTTGCATCTCATTTCAAAATAAAAATAATAATAATAAAAAAGAATTATCTATGATTTGTTTGATTTTGTAAAAAACCAAAATTAATATTTTTCTCTTCTCCATTAACTTGAAGCTTCGAGAATTTTAAGATCATATTTGAATGGAAATTATAAACAATGTTTGTTTAGAACTTATAGTTAGTTTAAATTCATTTTTTATTTTATTGTTCTAGATTTTGTTTTATTCACAATTTTTAGGTTATTAATTTAAGTTTATTTTTGTTTCATAGGTTTCTATTATTAGTTATTTGGTACAGATCTGATCATGGCTTGATATTATTATCTAAATACGTTCAAGATGATTGATCAAAAAATAATATTGGATTGTTGCAAATAAATTTATGAGCAACAACAGATAAAATTTGGAAATGCGTCAAGAACAAAGACACGATTTTGCAGGACTGATTACAGCCAAACTGTGGGTAAGTTAAAGAAACGGTTGAAAACCCATTTCCCAAATGGACCCATCTAACTTCCGCGAAGCAATTTTCCCAAACAAATGCATGATTTGAGAGCTATTTCTGTCTCTTTACGAGGCAAATTTCAAGCGACGAAAATTATTAGTGCTGCCGAAACTATTCATTCATTGTATAAATATATGAAAAAGTTCAGAGCCAATAAGATCCAAGAATTGGAGAGGAGGATTTTGATCATTTCTTTTTTGTATATTATTTCTTTTCAAATGGAGTAACAGATGGTTGGAATCTTCGGGAGAATGGATGATTATTTTCAAAGAAGAATATGGAATACCAGGTTGCTTAATGGTTTTTGTCCTGTAACTAAAATGGTTTTATTTCCATTATAATATCTTCATATTCTTTGATTAATTGATTATTCATTGATTTACATTAGTTTTAGTCTATTTTATCAATAAATGGTTAATTGTTATCATTTATATATTAATTTTTTCAATCTTTAAGAGTCTATTATCCCAAAAATTCAATTTTGGACCACAATATGGACATGTGATTTTGAGAAATTATATGGGAAAACTATTCACCATTGGCTTTAGACCTGTGCGATGCTTATTTCATTATGTTTTTTTATTGGCTTAGTGTTATGAGATATTATTATCTTTGATGCATCTTTAGCCTTTTCATCATATGGTGTTTCGTACTGTTAAATGTTATATGTTGTCCATAATTTCTTATTCCATTTTTTTATGTGTGATTGATCTATCATTTGATTATTTTTGAATTTATTCTTAATGTTAAATGTTGGATAATATCAATATTCATATCTGAGTTTTCTCTCATTCTTAAATATTGATCATCCTAAGATCACAAGATTTTTAATTAGATGTTTTTCTATTGTTATTAATCTAATCCAATATCAAATACTTCTTTGAATGTATTCTGGAAGTGTTATTATTGTTATGTTATAGGTTTCCCTTAACAACAGTACAGGCAGGAGCTCATACAACACAGGAAGATAAATTCAGTTGACTAATCAGTTAGAGGTTAGTAGATGCATTCTTTTCTTTCATTTAGAGTTGTTTATGAATGAAACAATGATTACATTAATTAGCTTTGACTGTTTTTGTGTCATTGTTTCAATCGTATTCATTTAGTATTTATTTTTTTAATATCTTTAAAAAAAAAAAAGTGTTGTTCATATTTGATTCATAAACTTTATCAAAAAATCATTTTCGCAAGATTTCATGCAAACCTTGTAAATTATATATAAATTGCACATAATCATTTGTATATTCACATTCTTAGATAAATATTTGTAATTATTGTGTCAATTGTTAGAATCGTTTCTTTAGTTAGCTTATATCATTTTGCTATCTTTAGGACCTGTTGGCATCCTTACATGTTTTTTTCTATTTTGAATGACAAATGACACCTCCTGTAGCTGCCTACACCTCATCCTGTAAATATTACTATTCGAGGGTGATTATTCGGTTATAAAAAAAAGATGTTTGATTATTTTTGTTTTATTTTTATCTTGCGTTTTCATGATTCATTCATGACTAAAAGAATGAATCTAGTATTAAAACTTAATTTCGCATTTTAACTCTATCCAAAACTTGGTTTTTAAAAGGTTCAATGTGCTTACATCGACCTCATGTCTCTTACTTGAATGATTTTTCTCTTTTGAGTTGTTCAAATATTGATATAATGCTTATGTTGATTTACTTTTGGACTGTAAGCTTATCTATTTGGATCCTTTGAAAATCAATTATTATACCAAAAATCAATTTGCATATGGATTGTAAAAACGTATCCATTCCTAACCTTTGCAAATCAATTATACCCATCGTACAACATGGGAATTAAACATGCCAGAACCGTATCATGTACTTCATTTTGGTTGGCAGAATGAGTTGACAGACCTCTCATTTCAAGTTAAGAGTTTGGTAGTGTGATGTACTCAGAGCGTTCATTACTAGGAGTGTCCAAACCCCATAACCGAGACCTCCATATGTATGCTTTGATCACATAGGTTCTCTGCTTGTTTTGTTTTCATGGTATCCACTCAGACTTATCCCTCTTACCATTGTCATGTAAACCCACAGTTAGTTCGAATTGCCCTTGTTATAGTCTGTTCGAACTAATAATGTCCCTTGTCATCCAAGTAGAGACAAATGGCTTGCAAGCATTGTTTCTTCATGATGATGCGAGTAAGGATATGAAAAACCAGGGTTGGGATATGTTTATCAAGAAGTTCCAAGGTTATAACCTACAAGTGGCCAAAGAATTCACCCTAACATTTGATGGATATGGAGCAAAAGTTGGTGATATTTAGTTGGAGGTCACCGAAGATTTTTTAGTGAAGCAACAGGGCTCCCTCTCAATATTCAGAAGTGGTTTAAGAATTCCAAATTAGACGAAGTACCCTGGCATCTTTTCGTCACCTCCAGAAAGATTGATTGTTGCGAGAAAAGGTATTATGGCCTCCCTGCTCAAGGTTAGATGGCATGGTTTGTTAGCAGTTTTAAAACAATTTATTACCTGTGAAGGACACTATGGCTTGGCTTTCCTTTACCATGTTGTAACCACCCCTCTTTTTTATGACTACAAGCAAACAACAGTGCAATTTTTTTATTTTTTTTATTTTTGTGTTTTGGAAGAAAGGCGACGAAAACAATAGTTAACCACACCAGTGACGATGAACACAAGAACGCATTCCAAGAAAATGACCAACGATGAATCTGATCACTAACATAAGGGAAACTGGGTGAATCAAGCATAGAAAAACAAGGAGGAATGACTATCTACCCGACACAACACGACCACGCCTACAAGCTACGGGACAACATCCCCATCCCGATGCAACATCCAAACAACAAGGACTAGAACCTCTAAGCGCATGAACCCAATGCCTGAAGGCATTCAATCCATGTGCCATAAATCAACTGGCAATGCTTGACAACATTCACACAAAATGCACCGACTGCAGCCACGTTCTCTCTCACCGCTATCCCATAGGGCGCGCCATAATCCTGTCATCAGGAATCATGTCGTTCCCAAGTGATAGATGTGTCAATAACCTTGGTGCAACTTAATATATCCATATCGAGGACTCTAGACAAACTGATGCACTAGGAACCAAATACCAATAAGAAAAACCACACCCATACCCCAACAACAGGTCGACGAAATGACAGAGGAATAAGACAAGGGACAAAGGAAGCCAATACACGACATCGTCCTTGACCCAACAAATCACCCAGTCTAAACCTGTCAATGAATACAATCTATTTTAACATGGCTTCCATTCTAAACAGGGCACGTCTAAGTTACAATTAGTCAATAATGCACCCACTAATTTAACATTAATACAATCAATCTTGCAAGTCTATGTAAGAAATATTTAAACTATAATTATAAATACCATCTAACTTCCATTATATTCAATTTAGCAAGTCTAAAATTGACAATCTAGTCTTTATTCACCAACCTAATTTTAATCATTAATACAACCTAATTGGACAATTCTACATTAATCCAAAATCTCCATCCAACTATCCATTAACTTGAATAACAGTATTAACAAGCTTAATGTAGGATGCTACTATTATAACACCTATGAACAATTTAATCTCAACATGTAGTCTACCTATATTGACCGAACCAATAATACTAGTTGTATGTTATCATTGAGATGGAAACTACTAACATAGTTGTCGCAATATAAGAAGGAAATTAACATAGCAGTTACCTAACGATTAAATTAGCAATAACAAAGCCATTACATGACTATTATCATAACAAGTAATAAAGCAATAATGAGGTGATTAACATCTTGATTAACATAACAATTAATATAACAGTAACAAGGCAATTATATGACTGTTAACATAACAATTAATAGCTCAATAACAAGGAGATTTCATATTGTTTAACCATTTAACTTGTTGTGGCAATTATTCAAAAAGAAGGAATCTGCTAATCATTAACTCACGGTAGAAAATAACATGGAAATTAATAAGGCAATAATATAGCTTTTATCATTGCAATTAAGATGGTAATTAATAGTAAAACACATACAACATTTAAGTAAAAATGGTGTCCAATCCAACAACCGCAGTCAACCATTTAAAGGGGCAAAATGTGGTAACACCAGTAGCAAAACATAGTCCCAGTTAATGGCGATTCATTGTGCCATACCTCAGGAAGCATAGGCTACCAATTAATGGAAATTCGTGGGTATTTAATAGCAACTCATTCCATCGTTTGAAAGAAAAAACATGGGCATTTAAAATGGCAATCTCAGTCTCATTTGGAAGAAAAAACGTGGGCATTTAAAATAGCAAACTCAGTCTCATTTGCAAGCAAAAACATGATCATTTTAAATGACAATCTCTGTCTCATTTGAGATAAAAACATGGGCATTTTAAATGACAAATTTAGTCTCATTTGAAAGAAAAAACGTGGGCATTTTAAACAGTAAATCTATGTCTCATTTGAAAGAAAAAACGTGGGCATTTTAAATGGCAATCTCTGTCTCATTTGAAAGAAAAAATGTGGGAATTTTAAATGGCAATCTCTGTCTCATTGAAAGCAAAAACATGGGCATTTAAAATAACAAAATCAGTCTCATCTGAAAGAAACAAATGTGGGCATTTTAAACGGTAAATCTCTGTCTCATTTGAAAGCAAAAATGTGGGAATTTTAAAACAACAAACTCAGTCTCATCTGAAAGAAAAAAATGTGGGCATTTTAAACAACAATATCTGGAAACTTTTAAAAGAAAAAAATGATTTTTCATTTCCAGGATACTAATACAAAATGCAGACGTGAATCAATTCGTTTTTCCATTGCCAGAATACCAATACAAAATGAAGACATCAATCAATTCATTTTTCTATTGCCAGAATACCAATACAAAATGCAGACATGAATCAATTCATTTTCCATTGCCAGAATACCAATACAAAATGCAGACATGAATCAATTTTTTTTTCCATTTCCAGCATACCAATACAAAATACAGACATGAGTCGATTCATTTTTCCATTTCCAGCATACCAATACAAAATGCAGACATGAGTCAATTCATTTTTCCATTTCCAGAATATCAATACAAAATGCAGACAATAGTAAGAGAACCTAAATGATCCAACTAGCCAAGGACAACAATGGATGTAAACGCCTCATGAAACATCCTTCGCTCATCATCGAGGCATAGAAAAGCAGGGCGTTGGGATCCATAGGTCTATTAACGTCGAAGCGATGATTGTAGATCATGCTCCTGACCGACTGCTCAAGCATGGACTGATGAGCTAGGGATGAAGGAAAACAACCACAAAGGTCACAATCAAACACCACAAGGTGTTCAATACATGCGGGGAAACGAAGGCCATGGGAGTCAATCACTCATCAAGCTAGGCTAAGAAAATTTCAGTCATCAATCTAGACAATCAGTTTACTTACTCCAATAAACATGTTGATCAAAGCATATATCCTACCACAATCTACCATACAAAATGAAGAGAGGGTACCGTTACCTGATCACCCGCTCTGAGTGACGTCCCGCGCGCTCTGTGCAACTCCTACTTGCTGATCGGCGAGACTTCACCGGTACCTCCCAGCCAATGTTAGGGGTACTCTTCTTCCCCCTTAGCTCCCCGAGCTGCAAAGGGGCAACCCACACTATCCAAATATTCAGCTAGCTCCCATCTCGCCTCGCAAGGCCGAGCTACCACTCCTCACCAAGCTAGGTATCCCAACTCCCACAAGCTAATTCAGTCAAGTAGAGATTTTTGCACCGTAACGTTACACAAATAGAAGAGATCTTTCATCCTTTTCCTCGCTTCATTATATATAGTTTCGAAGTCCCTTACTTTCCTAAAATCTCATTTAATTAAGTTTTTTTAAATTCAATCCTAAAAATTCCTCCTCATACAAGTGTCACCCATCCCCTTCATCCCTCCACAAATTAATTTCTTTAATTAATTAATTTCCCTTATTTCCCTCACCCACCTAGAGTCAATCCTAGAATCACTCCTAGGTGTCCCCAAATTCTCTTACAGGTTTTAATGACTTTCCCCATTATCAATTTTCTCGTTCAATTTTAAATTAGACAGTTCCTAATGGTAGATACCTTGCTAAGTTTGACTTTCTATTTTTTCCCTTGGTTTTCCCTTTTCTTATTATATTTCCCTCTTTTCCTAGTTTCCTAAATATTTTATATTTCTGATGTAGGAGCATCTCTCCACATCAGCCAACCAGCCATGTCAGCGGTTTCAAATCACGTGTTGAAGAGAGGCACAACCCTCATTTTCAAATTGAATTTGAATTAATGTAATTAAATGTTTTAGGCTGTTGAGCCCTGAGGTCGTGCTTTGCATAGGAGTAGAAGTAGGTAGGCCTTAAATGTTTGTAAGGCTAAGATCTAGATCCAGATTTTGGACTAGACAACCCATTCAATGTAATTGAATAGGGTAGGTGAGATTGGAGGGAAGAGCTCGAAGAGCCCCCTCATGTAAAAGATCAATTACGATCTCATTTTGATATAGTGGTAATAGAAGAGCTAGTCGAGAGAAGAGAATCTACAAGTAGAGAGCAGAAGAGAAGGAGCCGAGACTTTGTTAAAGTCTGAGCTCAGGAACACCTTGTAAAAATAGGCATTTTCCATTTAATACAAACAACATTTTTTCTTGCAAATTTCTTGTGTTGAATGAATGTCTGTGCATGTTCTATTTATGATTTGAATGTATGCTACATGTTTGCAGTTGCAGGAGTTGTTTTGATTTTCAGGCTTGAGAGGTTCTTTGTGGTTTCATTCCAGGAGGGTGTGACAGAACACTGCAGGTTCTGAATACTAGTTTATAGAAGCATTTCTAAACTATGCGGATTCAGAAAAAGACGTGCCAAGTGGGCACAAGATCTGAAAATCATCAACTCAAGGAAGGTATTTGAGGTTATTGAACACCTCAGAAGGCAAGGTTGTGGAGAAGAACGCAGTTGCAGACAAAAACTCTCTTTGAGTTTTGTAAAGCTTTGCCAAGTGGGCATTGAGCCAGTGCAAGGAGTGCAGAGAGGAAGAACTTTGTTGTGAGTTCTGAAGAAGATAGTAACTCTGCTGTGAGTTTTGTATAAATCTTCCAGGAGGGCATTCAGTCAGTGTGCATACAAGCACAGGAAGAGGACTCTGTTGAGTTCTGTAAATTGGAAGAAGAATCCACTGAAGGATCTTCTCAGGGTTGTTGAACACACTGCAGACTCAGCAATCAGGTTGCTTGAGTGAAGGATAGCTAGGAGGGCATTAGTTTCTCCATCTGAAGGAGAAAGGGAAAAAGGACCGAGTTCCTTAAGAGTCTGAGTCTCAGAAAATCTTAGAAGGGATAGCACCTTTGTGTGCATGAAGACTCTGCAGAGGTGTAGAAGTTGCATAATCCTTTTGAGGATTCAGAAGGATAAGCTCAAGAGGAGTAGCGTCTTTGAGAATGCAGGCGAGACCCAAGGTGAAGAGCTCGCAGGGAAAAGAAACAAAGGTTGAGGCCTTTCAACATTTGGAATTATTCCAATTTTGGGAAGAAAGCGCCAAAGCTCAAGAGGAGCACAACTGTTGTCAGATTCAACCGAAGAGATCTGGACCATTGAATATTTCACGTCCAGGGAGTAGTGGAAGAGCGTGCAGAACCGAAGAGATTCTGAGCCGTTGTATCTCACTCAGAATAGCTGACAGTCGTCATATCTGTCGAGAGGAGCTTGAGGTTTAAACCCTCTTAAGTATAACAAAAGTCCCAAAAGAGGTTGGTATCGGTATTTCAGGGATTTGGACATTGGGAGTCATAGAGGGAAGTCTTTCGGCTTCATGAGTAGTGAATTCGCGAAGAGATTAGCACCGTCCATCTGAGTAGGATAGGTGGCAGCGATCGAGGGATCGGCAAAGTGCTGAAGGGGTCCAGGATTTGGATCTCGTGAACTTGGAAGTTCGCAAGGTGAGAGCCCAAGAGTTGGGTGCTCCAAGTCACGAAGTCATGAAATTGTGAGGAGCAAGGATAGTCGTTGGATCCAGGTCGAGGGAGGACCGTTGGATCAGAGCCTCATCGCACATCGCACGTTCAGAGATTCGAAGGTTGAGAGGGCCTCTTCTCGACATCAGAAGTCAGGAAGGGCCGAAATCTGGGCATGAAGGAACACATGGCAGAACTAGAAGGTGGGCCCGTGTGATAGACAGTTGGATACGCGCCACCTGGAGAAAGGAGTCAACACTTCATTGACTTCTCGCATCTCGGGGATTCACGAGATAAGAGCATGAGATCCCAACCCTTCGACTTGCAAAGTCGCAAAGTTGTGATGGAAGCTATTGTTTAGCCTGGCCAGTGGTCATGCATAGAGGGCGCTGACAAGGAGGAGCCATACTTGTCGACATTTCGGGTATCGTGAGTCTGGAAAGGAGGAGTTGGGAGCTTTGACTCACGAACTCACAAGATCGCGAGTTGCAATAAGTGACTTTGGGTTAGGCCCTTGGTCATAGCGTTGTGGTCTCTTGGGGAAAAGAGGAGCTCACACCTAGTGTTGTTCACGCAGGGGAGCTTTCGAAAAGGACCTATGGATCGATTGAAAGGAGATTCCAACAAGGAATCGAAAGAGCCACTTCGACTCATAAAAGAAACTGAACGATCCTTAGATCGGGAGGTCGAGCGCTGGGACCCCGAGGGGTTGTAATACTGCACCATCAATTTCCCTCTTTCCCCTTTTCATTTAGGACTCAAATTGGAAGGTGTAGAAATTAATCCCCTTTTTCCTTTTTCCCCTTTTAGTTAATAACTTTAAATTATCATAAATATTAAAACAATTATTTCCCCTTTTTTTAAATTTTACCCTAACATATTTTTATGAATCATTTAAATTGCTTACCCACTTATTGTTACAAGATTTAACAAAGAGTATAATTATTATTTATGTTGTTTTTATTTTTATTATTATTTTTATTAAATAGATAGATAAAATTTCACCACTAGCATAATTTAGACTTAGACCTTAAATTTTTTTGTTGGGCGACATTTTATTAGGGAAATTTGTTTTTTTTTAATTCTTAACACGTTATTCATCCTAAGGCCATATAGTTTCATTCATTTATCATCAAAAATATGACGTGCCCTTCAGGATGCACTAGGTTCTCCAAGGGTGCCACTCACCTTAATTTGTTTCCCTTGTGCGACGTTCCCTTCAGGACGCACTATGTGATCCAAGGGTGCCACTCGCCTCTTTCCATTTTTATTGCATGATGTGCCCTTCAGGATGCACCACATGCTCCAAGGGTGCCACTCACCTCTTGAATGAATTGGTATACATCAAAAACCCCTAGAGTCAATACTCCGCCAGGTGAACTTGTGGGAGACTAAGGGCCTCTAAGGAATAAGGCCCCCTCCTTATTGTGCACCCCTTAGAATTATCGTGAGTGATTGTCGCAATCTTCCCTCATGGCATCGTGGGTCCTATCAAACTAGGTAAACCTTAACCTATAGTTCAAGCCATGGCAAGAGTGCTAGTAGGTTGTGGCGGGGTTTCTATCCACACCTCTCCCTCAACATCTCTAGTAGTCATGTGTGACCCCTTTACTCCACATGTGAGTCTAGTCAGCAAGATATCGTCAGCCTGCATCATCAATGAGTCATGTCAAAATATATCCATATCATATCATCTAATCAGATGCACTAATATGACAGTAAAACAATCAAACCCCAATGGTACACTCCCTGACTTGATCTAGAGTCCAAGCGGTTTCATCGATTCCTCTGCATCCTCGAGGTCCAAAATCCTGCACACTCCATAAAACCGAGTCAATAGCACCAGTCTATGTCAATGCAGTAAAACAACATTTCATCAACCCATAAAGCCTCATAATAAAAATCAAATGTTTTAATAGCATAATAATCTGTATCACTTGTGAGCAAGTGTCCTCAAAGAATAAGTTCGCTAAGTGCGCCAGAGAGGGATGTTTGTAGTGTCCCCAAGGCCGAGCCATGTTGTAAATCATGTTTTGAAAGGAATTGTAATTATGTTTTATAGGCTGGTGAGACAAGTTTTTATAAGCTGGTGGCTTATGCGTTTGTTAGGCCAGGGAGCCTAAGTGTTGAAGGCCAAGAACCTGTTGTTGTATATGTAATCACGCATAACAAATTAATAAAAATTTGTAAACAACGCTAGGTGCAGACCGACCATGATGAATGAGTGAAGGGAGACTAAGATTCCACAGTGAAGTCAAGGGATTAGGGGCTGGAATGTGGGAAAATGGGATAAGTGCTAAGCCTAGGGGGCTTCAGCCTTGGGAATAATATTTTGATATTATTCCAAAAAGGCATGAGCATTTCATGTTTTATCCAAAGTTCCTAACCATGAGGAAGGTGATGCGTGCTGGGTAAATGCATGGAGTTTCCAGGGCAACATGTGTCAGCCCCAACCCATGCAAATAAAATGGCGAAGATGAGACGTGATGGGGGTTCTCCTACATTCCACCCGATGGCCTGAGTGGATACGACCTCTGAGTGGTACGACAGATTCAACCTCTACAGAAAAACCTCGTACATATTATGAACTGAATGTTCGTCTAGAGAATCCATGTGTATCCTCTATCTCACATCGAGCTTGTGTGTGGGGTATCTATCCCAAAGTCGTGACCATGAGCCATTCAACCATTGTTGAGTCTGTAGGAAAGTTGCATCATTTTTCCCTGTTGATTGTTGTGGTCACGCAGTTTTGGACTGTGTGTGGCTTGTTGGCCAGTGGAGCAACACTCTCTCTAGGAGAGAGAGTGTACAGAGGAAGGAGAGAAATCCTGGAAGGAACCTTGTAGCTGCCACAGAGATCAGAGACTTTCGGTCCGGCCTGTTGCTATAAACCAAGGCAAGGGAGGTTAGCAGCTGAAGGACTGCCCAGGTGACAGAGAAGGTGTATACTCTTGGGGTGGAACAGGCATGTGGGGAATGAGGGTCTGTGGGCAGTGAGTGTGAGAGGTTCCTGGGAGAGAATCCCATCCTTGTGGATGTGTGTTGTTTCCCTGTAACCTCAACCTAGCCTAAGATTCCTTGTCTTGGGGTGGAGATTAGTCCCAGCTCATGGGTGACCCACTATTAAGCTGATGAGCAGTACGGTCTAAGGCTAGGAGGTTCGTGGAACGCTTGCAATTAGTTGGTGGAATCTACCACTGTTCAAAGATAAGTACCAGATGATGCTTTAATTGTGTTTTTGTATCTTTGTGTATTATAATCATCATGTATTCTACTGTGTATATGAATTGATGTTAAATAGTATCGATTGTTGATTATGGCAATAAATCATATGATTACTCTATGTTGAATGTGTTTAACTTGTTTTGAATGCATGTGATTAATTGTGAGTGAGAATGTTGTTATTCCGCATAGTAACACCTACACAGTAGTGAGTGAAAAGTGGTGCTACAACTTGGTATCAGAGCCAAGGTTTCGACACTGAGCTTCGATGGGCTAGTTGAGTGGCCTTTGGACCGAGGGTGTGAGGAGAAATTGTGTCTGGAGGACCAATTTTGGACCCTGGTAAGCTCAGGAGGTATAACAGTGTGTGAAACCGCAGCCGGTGTGGTCTATGGCCAGAGGGAGAGAGGACTCCACACCAACAGTATTGGAGCCTTAGGATCTATTCGAGGGGGAAGGTGAACCCTCATGACCGTCGGATATGGAAAATGTGTGCAGGGATTAAAATCTCTTTTGAAATGCACAAGAGTGTGGGAATCATGATACGTGAAATCCCGAAAACCCAAAAAACCATGGAGATCTACGTGGTAGATCTGGGAGGAAGGCTCGACCATTAGATCTGGCAGAGTCACGCTCAAGTTAGTCGCAAAACATTTCAGATTTCACAAAGTCAGGAGATGGGAAGTGAGGGAGGTGAACACCTCCAAAAACCCGAAACCCGAAATCCCAAAACGATCTACACTGTAGACTGTAGGAAGGGAGTTGATTGCTCGATTCAATGGAGTAAACCATATTTTTTTCAGGATTTCGACTGATGGAAGTTTGATATGTGGGGTGCACGAACTCTCGATGCCTGAAAACCCCAAAACACTGAAAACATATGCGTCATAGATCTAAGAGGGGACCTAACCATTGGATTTTGCTTGGAATGGATGTGGGTGCATGAATGTGTACCACGTGCCAGTGAGTCGAGAATAGTGGTGGGACCAGAAGACGTCAGCAAAGGTGACGTGGACCCTCATGAATGTGATGCATGCCACTGTGGTGAAGGGAAATAGTTGTGTTGTGGGCCCAGAGAATAAGGTAATTCACGATTTTGGAATTTGCAAAGGAGGAGCACGAAGGATCAACACTCCAACTCGCAAAGTTGCGAGTTGGTGAAGAAGTGATAGCACTTAGCCCTAGCCTACGGTCATGTGTAGCAGGCGCTAGTGAGGAGGGAGCCATACCCATATCGCATCTCGGGTATCCGTGTTTGGAGGAAATGAGTTGAGGATCTTCAACTCATGAAATCGTGAGATCGCGAGTTGTGAAAGGGTGACTTTGGTTACAAAGATTTAACTTTTGGATCTTCGTGGACTGAGATTTCGAAGTTCCGAAGTCCTGGAATTTGTAGAGCTGGATAGAGCTCAGAAAACTTTGTGAAGTCAAAATGTTTTTCTTGTTCACGTTGGCTTATGAATGTTGTAAGTTTTCTTGAAGGTTTAAGGGCCTGAAAAACTTCGGGACTGCACGTTGTGTGTGCAAAGTTCAACAAGTGTGAGGATAGCTGAAAACTGGCACCAAGTATGGAATTGGAAGAGGTGAAGATTTCCTCTGAAACAGAAGATGAAAGAGGAGGAAAGGATGTCAACTTGGGATTCGAAGGAACAAACTCTATTGGGCATGGAAAAGAGATAGATAAAGAGGGACGCATGATGAAAATCATTGAAAAATTTCCGAAAGATGCCCAGGCTCGCTGAGCTGATAGCCAAAAGCTCATGAAAATTAGGGATCGACAGGGGGAATTCAACTTTAAAATGTTGAAGAGCCTGGAAAGAGTAGAAAATAAATTGGAAAAAGAGAGTGACACAAGCAAATCAAGAAGTGTTAGAACCCCTGAGAGAAGAAGAAGATCAAGGAGTGGTAGTAGACATTACCATCTCTCCCCGACGCATTCTAGCAAGGAGACACATAGTAGTTCAAGCCCGTCCCCTACTAGAAAACACCAAAAAATTGGAAGGGATGAATTTAAAGGGGAAATCAACAAGATTAAACCGCCTACATTCGATGGTGAACATAAGAAGGAAGAAGATGTCGAAACATGGTTGCTGGGTATGAAGAAATACTTCCAACTGCAGAATTATTCTGCCCATGCAGAAGGAAGAATTGCAATGTACCAGCTGAAAGGAAAATCATCCATGTGGTGGGATCAGTTGGTGTAGGTGCAACACATCATAGAGAAAGAGGTCATGTGGAAGGATTTTAAGAGGTATTTCAAGAAGAAATACCTGACCAAAAGATACTATGACAGAAAGATGAAGGAGTTCTTCGAACTCAAGTTGGGCAGCATGACCTTTGATGAGTATGAACGAAGTTTTTTGGAACTACTGAAGTATGTTTCATTCATCAAAGACGAGGCTGTCAAAATTCAGAGCTATCTGAGTGGACTGCCACCTTCCATTGGTGACAAGATTCAATATGACGATCCTAATACCATGGAAGAAACCATAAGAAGGGAGAAATTCTTATATGAACAACAAAGAGAAAATCCTACCTTTCGGAAGGCTTGGGATGACCAGAAGAGGTTTAAGAAAGAACAGAGGCAGAAGGGAAACATGCCTTCCTTTTTCAGGAACAATCCTTGGGGACATTCATCTTTTAGAGATCCCACGAAAGTTGAAGGGAGTGAGAAGATGCAAAAACTGCCACCTATGGAGTGTTGGGGTTGTAAAGGGAATCATAGGTACAGAGAATGCCCCCACAGAAAAGATAAAGCGAGAACTGTCCATACTGTTCAATAAGCTAAAATATTGGAAGATATGGGCAGCAGAATGTCGAGGATCTATGCATCCCTAGACAACAAACAAGCAGAATTTCAATCGCACATGATTGAAGTGGAAGGTACGATCAACAACCGACCACTTGTTATTTTAATTGATTCAGGGGCTAGCCATAGTTATATAGATCCTAGAGTGGTGTAAAGTTTTCATTTAACAAGAAGCAAACATGAAAAGTCTTGTCTAGTGAAGTTGGCCACAGGAACCAAAATGAGGGTCATTGAATTGGTTAAGTCTTGTTCAGTAGACATGAAAGGAATGAGTACTAAGGCTGAATTGAACATTCTGCCTTTAGGCTCATACGATTTCTTAATTGGGATGGACTATTTGGACCAACACCATGCCCTTTTGGAGTGTCTTAACAAGAGGTTTACATGCCTGAATGAAGAGGGAAATCAGGTAATAGTCCAAGGAATTCCTAGAGTCGTGACTGTTAGGGAAATCTCAGCCATGCAGCTGAAAAAATGTTACCGTAAAGGCTGCCAATTATTTGCAGCTCGGGTGGAAGAAGAATCTTGAGATGTAGTCTCAAATATGGAAGACTGCGAGGTCCTTAAAGAGTTCAAGGACATATTTCAGGAGGTACCTGGACTAACTCCGAAGAGGGACATCGATTTATCTATAAATTTGATCACTGGAGCAGCTCCAGTTTCGAAGGCTCCTTATAGAATGAGTACGCCAAAGATGAAAGAGTTGCAATTGAAGCTCAAAGATATACTAAAGAAGGGATACATTCACCCCAGTGTGTCACCATGGGGTGCCCCGGTCCTATTCTTGAAGAAGAAAGATGGGATGTTGAGGTTGTGCATTGATTTCTGGAAGTTGAATAAGGTAATTGTCAAGAACAAGTATCCTCTGCCAAGGATCGATGATCTTTTTGATCAATTGAAGGATGCGAAAATATTTTCAAAAATAGATCTCCGATCAGGATATCACCAAATGAGAATAAATGATGAGTACATCAGCAAGACAACCTTTAGAACAAGGTACGGTCATTATGAGTTCATGATGGTGTCGTTCGGGTTGTCCAACGTGCCTGTTGTTTTCATGTGCTTAATGAATGGAGTGTTCAGAGATTATTTGGACAAGTTTTTCATAGTCTTCCTGGAAGATATCTTGGTGTATTCCAAGACAGAGGAAGAACATGAGAAACACATGAGAATGGTGTTGCAGGTGTTGAGAGAACACCAGTTGTACACAAAACTGAGCAAGTGCTCATTTTATCAAAGGCAGATTCATTACTCAGGGCACATTATATCAAAGGAAGGGATCGATGTGGATCCTGAAAAGGTTGAGGCCATTCGAGAATGTTTAGCGCCAAGGAATGTGGCAGAAGTTAAATCTTTTATAGGTCTGGAAAGCTACTATAGAAGGTTTATAGCCAGATTCTCAAGGATAGCTCATTCTATCACTTCCTTGCAAAGGAAGGAGAAGAAGTTCTAGTGAACTGAAGAATGTGAGAGCAGCTTCCAGCGATTGAAGAAGTTGTTAACCAACGCTCCAATCCTAAATATTGCAGACCCAAATAAGGATTACGTAGTGTGCACTAATGCGTGTAAGGAGGGACTGGGAGGATTTCTCAGTCAAGAGGGATTTTTAGTTTGTTACGAGTCCTGAAAGTTGAAGGAGCATGAGAGGAGTTATGCCACTCATGATTTAGAGCTAGAAGCAATCATCCACACCTTGAGGAAAAGGAGACATTACCTCATGGGAAAAATATTCAAGTTGAGAACATACCATAACGGTCTAAAGTATTTATTTGATCAGTCGACTTTAAATGACAGGAAAATGAGATGGCTGGAGTTTTTGTGCGAATATGAATTTGATATCAAACATATCAAAGGGAAAGAAAATAAGGTGGTTGATGCACTCAGCAGAAAAGTGCATGAATTACATGATACAACCATTAGCATGTACAGGACTGAGATTAAAGACAGAATTTTGGAAGCTGCAAATGTTGATTTGCAGTACAGAGGTTTAGTAGCAAAGCTACAACAACGTGAGAGACCACAGACCAAGGAAAGTTACACCTTGGGAACTGATGGCTTACTTATGTATAAAAACAAAGTGTATGTACCCAATGGTCGAGATTTAAAGCTAGCAATTCTGAAAGAAATGCATAATGTGGCTTATGTTGGACATCCTGAATACTAGAAAACTGTGGCAGCAGTCAAAAGCCATTACTTTTGGCCGGGTCTAAAGAAGGAAATCGCTGAATACATAACCATATGTATGGAGTTCCAAAAGGTTAAGGCTGAGCATAGGCACCCAACAGGGTTGTTGCAGCCTTTACCCATTCCTGAATGGAAATGGGGAGTGGTAACAATGGATTTTATCACCAGACTACCTAGAAAAAGCAAGTAGCATGATTCAATCATGGTGGTGGTGGACAAGCTTACTAAAGCTGCCCATATTATTCCAATGAAAACCACCCACAGGGAATCTGATGTTGCTGATATATTTTTAAAAGAAGTTGCACACTTGCATGGAATTCCTAAGACAATTGTGTCTGATAGGGACCCAAAATTCACTTCAAATTTCTGGAAAGGACCGTTCAAAGGATTCGGAACGAATCTGAACTTTAGTATAGCGTATCATCCTGAGTTTGATTGTCAGATAGGGAGGGTGAACAGGGTAATAGAATACATACTGAGAATGTATGTGATGGATAAACCATCAAGGTGGGAAGACTACCTGCATTTGGTAGAATTCACCTACAATAATGGGTATCATGCATCATTGAAGATGAGCCCATTCGAAGCCCTTTATGGAAGAAAGTGCAACACTCCAGTGAGATGGGATAATCCAGCTGACAGAGTAGTCGTTGGGCCTGAAATGCTCAAAGAGATGGAAGATCAAATGATAAAAATTAAACGGAATCTAAAAGATGCCCAGGATAGGTAGAAACATTACGCTGACAGTAACAGAACCCATAGAGAATTCAAAGTGGGTGACCATGTTTTCCTGAAAGTAAGAACTAACAGGAGTTCCCTGAAGTTGGGAAGTTGCGCCAAATTGGCAGTAAGATTTTGTGGGCCATTTGAAATCCTGGAAAGGATTGGGCCAGTTGCATATATGCTTCCATTACCTGCATCTATGAATCTACATAATGTGTTTCATGTTTCACTGCTTAAGAAATATGTACCTGCTTCTAATCATGTTATCAATTGGAATGTGATTCAGGTGGAACTAGAAGGTGTCCTGCAAGTGCATCATGTGTGCATATTGGACAGGAAAAGAAAACAGCTCCAGAATCGAGCTATAGAGCTTGTAAAGGTCCAGTTGACCTGGTACGGTCTTGAGGATGCGACATGGGAGCATGCAGATGCTATGTGGGCAGAGTACCTGCATCTTTTTGAAAATTTTGAAAGGCTTGCAGAGACAGTGTAAGTTGCACTAAGGACAGTGCATAAATAAGGGGAGGGGGATTGTAGTGTCCCCAAGGTCGAGCCCTGTTGTAAATCATGTTCTGAAAGGAATTGTAATTATGTTTTGTAGGATGGTGAGCCAAGTTTTTATAAGCTGGTGGCTTATGTGTTTGTTAGGCCAGGGAGCCTAAGTGTTGAAGGCTAGGAACCTATTGTTGTATATGTAATCATGCAGAACAAATTAATAAAAATTTGTAAACACTGCCAGGTGCAGACCGACCATGATGAATGAGTGAAGGGGGACTGAGCTTCCATAGAGAAGGCAAGGGATTAGGGGATGGAAGGTGGGAAAAGGGGCTAAGTTTTAATCCTAGGGGGCTTCAGCCTTGGGAATAATGTTTTAATATTATTCCAAAAAGGCATGAGCATTTCATGTTTTATCCTAAGTTTCTAACCATGAGGAAGGTGATGTGTGTTGGGTAAACGCATGCAGTTTCTAGGGAGACAAGTGTCAACCCTGACCCATGCAAATAAAATGGAGAAGATGAGATGTGATGGGGGTCCTCCTCCATTCCACCCGATGGCCTGAGTGGATATGGCCTATAAGCGGTACGATGGATCCAACCTCTATAGAAAAACCTCATACATATTCTGAACTAAAAAACCTGTGTTCATCTGGAGAATCCATGTGTATCCTCTATCTAAGATCGAGCTTGTGTGTGGGGTCTCTATCCCAAAGTCATGACCGTGAGCCATTCGACCATTGTTGAGCCTGTAGGAAAGCTGCGTCAGTTTTCCCTATTGATTGTTGTGGCCACGTAGTGATGGAATGTGTGTGGCTTGTTGGCTAGTGGAACAACACTCTCTCCAGGAGAGAGAGTGTACAGAGGAAGGAGATAACTCCAAGAAGGAACCTTGTAACTGCCACAGAACCTAGAGACTTCCAGTCCGGCTTGTTGCTGTAACCCAAGGCAAGGGAGGTTAGCAGCTGAAGGACTGTCCAGGTGACAGAGAAGGTGTATACTCCTGGGGTGGAACAGGCATGTGGGGAATGAGGGTCTATTGGCAGTGAGCGTGAGAGGTTCTTGGGAGAGAATCCCACCCTTGTGGCTGTGTCTTGTTTCCCTGTAACCTCAGCCTAGCCTAGGATTCCTTGTCTTGGGGTGGAGCTTAGTCCCAGCTCGGGGGTGACTCGCTGTTAAGCTGATGGGCAGTGCGGTCTAAGGCTGGGATGTTCGTGGAAGGCCTGCACTTGGTTGGTGGAATCTACCACTGTTCAAAGATAAGTACTAGATGATGCTTTAATTATGTTTTTGTATCTCTATGTATTATAATCATCATGTATTCTGATGTGTATATGAATTGATGTTAAATAGTATCAATTGTTTATTATGGAAGTAAATCGTATGTTTACTCTGTGTTGAATGTGTTTAACTTGTTTTGAATGCATGTGATTAATTGTGAGTGAGAATGTTGTTATTCGACGTAGTAACACCTACACAGTAGTGAGTGAAAAGTGGTGCTACAATGTTACATACATCCGCTCTTGGTCTAAACTTTGTCCTGAAGTTTCACAGCATAAGTGCCGAAATAATGTGTATCAGAGTATCATAAGTCTATCTATCAAACAAAATGGAAATTGTTGGCGCATATCATATGCGTCCTCCTAGTTCGTCGAGTGTGGACTATAGATGACCCACTGGACCTTGACCTACTCCATCGTTCGATGTCGTAGTTGTTGAATGCGATGATCCAAGATGCAGATCAGCTCAGCAGTGAGCATCCCCTCATCCGACACCCATGAGGTGCTCAAGTCAAAACATGTGTAGGATCACTAAACAAAATGTCTCAAAGAGAGATGTGAAACACATCGTGCAAAATGCCTCAAGAATTAGGCAAGGCTAGTAAATAGGCCACATGCCTAACCTTTCCACAATCTCGTATGTTACCACGAACCTAGGAGATAGTTTATCCATTTTTTACAATTGGATCGAACACTTATGCAGTTTCAACTACAAGAATACTCAATCGCCACATCATAACTATTGTCGACATGATGTGCATCAACATAACTCTTCTGCCAATCCTGCGCTTCCTTGATCCTTTGTCTTATGGATTGCATTTAAACTACCATTTCTTAGATCGCTTTCAGTCCCACCAGGACCCTATCCTCAAGCTAATCCCAACTTAAAGGCATCTGACATAGTTTCCCATAAAGAAAATCGAAGGGTGCCATCTTAATGGTGCTTTGGTAATTGTTGTTATAAGTGAATTCCACCAATGGCAAGCATTTTTCCCAACGCTTTTTTTGGTCTAACATGTACATGCGCAACATGTCCTCCAAGGTCTGGTTCATTTATTTGGTCTACCCGTGAGTCTCCAGGTGATACTTCGTACTAAAGATAAGTTTGGTTCCCAAGACCTCTTGGAAACTCGTCCAAAATCATCTGGTAAACACCGATCCTCAATTTTATATAATCCTCTTAGGCACACCATGCAGCCTCACAATCTCACCGATGAAAACTCTAGCTATGTCAGGTGCCTAATAAGTCGTACACACAGGAATAAAGTGAGAACTCTTCATCAGAGTGTCTACTACTACAAAAATCGAGTCGTGTCTCCTTGCCGTCAGTGGCAATCCAGCAATAAAATCCATCGAAATAACCTCCCATTTCGATTCTGGAATAGTGTGTGTCTGTCTTAATCCTTCTGGGTGTCAATGTTCAATCTTTACCTACTGACATTATAGACATATGGTCACCTAGTTGACTATGTCTACCTTCATTCCCTTCTAGAAGAATAAGGGTTTACAGTCCACTCTCAACTTCTTGACTCCCGCATGAGCCATGCACACTTCTCTATGAGCCTCATTTAGAATCAAGCTCCTCAACTCATCATTTGGTGGTATGTAAATCCTATTCTTAAACCTCAATAATTCATCGTCTTCAAACGTAAATCCTTCAAATATTGGTACCATTAATTTGTTTTGTCCGATAAAACCCTCGACCTCTTGTACCAATCATCGTCATGCTATAAAGTTAGAATATTTTCACGTAGATTCGTCTAAAGGGGAAACACTGAAAATATGTGTGGTATCCAACTCAATGCATATAGCACTCGGTTCACTATCCCTTTTATGTAAGTAATCTCGAAGCCATACTCGCTAGGAAATTTCGACCAATGTCATTGTCGCGCATTCAGGTCACTTGTGTACAAATGTGTGGTAGTCCACAGTGGTCTGTCTTTAGTTCAAATTTTCATCCAACAAGGTATTGTCTCCAAAACTTCAAGGCCTGTTCAATGGCTAACACTTCAAAATAATGCGTCACATAGTTGACCTCATGCCTTCTCAGTTTCCTCGAGATGTAAGAGATCACTCATCCGTATTGCAACAAGACTCCGCCTAAGCCTTCCTTGGATGCGTCAGTGCATACCAAGAAGTCTGCGTCCATGTCCAGGAACTTTAGTATCGGTGTTGATGTCAACAAATCCTTGAGCCTCTAAAATGATTCCGCGCATTTGTTGGTCAAAATAAACTTCTTCTTTTTCTTCTACAATTCCGTGATCGGATTTGATATCTTCAAAAATCCCTCAACAAATAGTCAATAGTATCCTGCTAAACCCATGAAGCTACGAACTTCTGGGACATTCTTCAACGCAAGCCATTCCATAATAGCCTCGACCTTTACTGGATCCATGGCGATGCCTTTTCCAGAGATGACATGCCCTAAGTAGTGAATCTTTGATTGATAAAATGATCATTTGGACAACTTCCCATGCAATTTGTGCTCTCGCAGACACTGTAGTACCAAGCGCAAGTGCTCATAATGCTCCTCCATCATCTAAGAGTAAATCAAAATATCATAATTGAATACTTGGACGAACGTGTCCAAGTACTCGCGGAACACCCCTTTCATCAAACTCATAAATACCCCCAGGGATTTTGTCAGTCCAAATGGTAAAACAATAAAATTGTAATTTCCAAACTTCATCTTAAAGGCGGTCTTAGGGAAATCATCCTCCTTGATCCGTAACTAGTGATACCCTGATCGCAAAATAATCTTTGAGAACATCGTCGCACCCTTCATCTGATCGAAAATATCATCAATCCTCGACAACGGATATTGATTCTTGATCGTGGCCATGTTCAATTGATGGTAGTCAATGCAGAGCCTCCACGACCCATCCTTCTTTCGTATGAAAATAATAGACACACCCCATGGTGACACACTTGGATGTGTCAGTCCCATGTCCAGCAATTCCTTTAGCTTCATTCTCAACTCTTGTAACTCTGGGGTTGACATCCGATAAGGCATTTTAGCTATCGATTCAATCCCCGGTTTTAGGTCTATAGTAAACTCTAATTTCCTCTCCGGCATCATCCCAAGTAACTCCCCCGGAAAGACGTTTTCAAACTCTCTCACCACAGGAAGGTGTTCTAGACCTTCTGCTACTCCCTTCTCGTTTAACAAAGGGATCTCATAAATCTTACACCCCTTGTGCATGCTCTTCCGTAGATGCAAGGAAGAGATGAACCTCAGGGAAACTCCCTGGTTTTGACCTACGATCACTCATCATTGTCCCTCATCATCAACCATTTCTTATTATAGTTGAGTATCGCCTCATGTGATTCCAACCAGTCCATACCAATCACGACGTCATAAGATCCTAAGATCATGACGTATAGGTTGGACCTAGTGACAAACTTTCCCAGGTTAAGGGTACAGCCCGTAAAATTTCCTCCAACCTTTTGTTTGGCTCTCAAAGCCATCTCTATGAAGATAAAATCATTCTATTCGACTACCTTTACCTTAATCCTTTTTAGCGTTGCACTTGAAATGAAACTCTCGGTAGCACCGGGATCTATCAAAATACTAAGGGTTTGGTCAGCGACGATACCCGACATCTCGAGCACAGTCAACTGGTGATCTTCCTGGTGGTTATTCACCACTGCATAAATCCGATGGGCCTTGCCCATATCTCCCATGGTAGTGGGTCCAGCTGATCTAGATGCTCTAGTCCTCTCCACCGAGCAGTCACGCTGGTAGTGTGGCTCCCCAGACATCCAACACCCCTTCTTCGGTCTAGTACTCTTGGTACCCAAAGTAGAAGATGAATTATAACAATAAGGCCAAACTTGAACTTCTTGACCTTAAGTTTATGGGTAACTTAGTGCAGAGAATATCGAAGCAGATCGAAAATGGGCCTCGTACTAGGGCACCATGTGGCTACCTCATCGCAAGGTCGCGAACTCGTTGAGTTGGCGCTCAATGAATTCCTTAGAAGCATACCTCTCCTGGAACCGTCCCTCAAATAGTTCCCATGACACATCGTTGATGACCATGTTCAAAAGGGGTAGGAGCGTCTTCCGCCATAAAAGAGCGCTCCCCTTCAGTCAAAATACCACCATGTGGACCTTCATGCTGGAGGTCATAAACGCGAAGTGTGAAGCACATGCCTTGGTCTACAACTATGATTCGACGACACCACCATCTGTGACACTCATGGATTCTAGAACTCATCTCTCTCAAGATCTCCTAGGATGCTAACGATTCTATCTATTGTGCGTTGAGGACCATTAAGGGCGCCCTCTAAATCCGATCTCCACGAGGACATATTAAGGTTTTTACTTAACGCAAGGGTTAATACTCACGGGTTTACTGTAGTGGAAATCCTGGAAATCCACAGTCGCAGGGTTGAACCTCCTCTGATACCATATGTAACCACCCCTCTTCGTTATGACTACAAGAAAACAGCAATGTCTTCTTTTTTTTCTTTTCGTGTTTTGGAAGAAAGGCAACGAAAATGACAGTTAACCACACCACTGACGACGAACGCAAGCATGCATTCCCAGAAAATGGAAAATGATGAATCTACTCACTAACAAAAGGGAAATTGGGTGAATCAAGCGTAGAACAACAAGGAGGAATGACTACCCACCCGACACAACACAACCATGCCTACAAGCTAAGGGACAACATCCCCATCACGACGCAACATCCAAAAAATAAGGACTAGAACCTCTAGGCGCACGAACCCAATGCCTGAAGGAATTCAACCCATGCACCATAAAGAAACTGGCAATGCTTGACAACACTCACACATAACGCACTGACTGCAGCTCAGTTCTCGCTCACTGCTATCCCATAGGGCGTGCCATGATCCTATCATCAAGAATCATGTTGTTCCCAGGTGATAGATGTGTCAATAACCTTGGCGCAACATAATCTATCTAGACCGAGGAATCTAGACAAACTGATGCACTAGGAACCGAACACAGATAATAAAAACCACACCCATACCCCAACAATAGGTTGACAAAATGCCAGAGGAAGAAGACAAGGGAAGACATAAGCCAATACACGACATCTTCCCCAACCCAACCAATCACCCAGCCTAAACTTGTCAATGAATACAATCTATTTTAACATATGTTCCATTCTAAACGGGGCACGTCAAAGTTACAATTAGTCAATAACGCACCTGCTAATTTAATGTTAATACAATCAATCTTGCAAGTCTAAGTAAGAAATATTTAAACTATAATTATAAATACCATCTAACCTCCATTATAATCAATTTTGCAAGTCTAAAATTGGCAATCTAGTCTTTACTCACCAACCTAATTTTAATCATTAATACAACCTAATTGGGCAATTCTACATTAATCCAAAATCTCCATCCAACTATCCATTAACTTGAATAAAAATATTCACAAGCTTAATGTAGGATGCTACTATTATAACACCTATGAACAATTTAATCTCAACATGTAGTCTAGCAATATTAACTAAACCAATAATACTAGTTGTCTATTATCATGAGAAGGAAACTGCTAACTACTAACATAGTTGTCGCAATATAAGAAAGCAATTAACATAGCAGTTACCTAACGATTAAATTAGCAATAACAAGGCCATTACATGACTTTTATCATAACAAGTAAATATGCAATAACAAGGCGATTAACATGTTGATTAACATAGCAATTAATATAACAGTAACAAGGCAATTACATGACTGTTAACATAACAATTAATAGCTCAATAACAAGGTGATTTCATATTGTTTAACCATTTAACTCACTACGGCAATTAATCAAAAAGAAGAAATTTGTTGATCATTAACTCATGGTAGCAAATAACATGGCAATTAATAAGGCAATAATATATCTTTTATCATTGCAATTAAGATGGTAATTAATAGTAAAACTCAAAAAAAAATTAAGGCAAAATGGTGTCCAATCCAGCAACCGTAGTCAACCATTTAAAGGGGAAAAACATGGTGACACCAGCAACAAAACGCAGTCCCAGTTAATGGCGAATCATTGTGCCATACCTCAGCAAGGACAAGCTACCAATTAATGGCAATTTGTGGGTATTTAACAACAACTCAGTCCATCGTTTAAAAGAAAAAACGTGGGCATTTAAAATGGCAATCTCAGTCTCATTTGGAAGCAAAAACGTGGGCATTTAAAATAGAAAACTTAGTCTCATTTGCAAGCAAAAATGTGGGCATTTTAAACGACAATCTTTGTCTCATTTGAAATAAAAACGTGGGCATTTTAAATGGCAAATTCAGTCTCATTTGAAAGAAAAAATGTGGGCACTTTAAACGGCAAATCTCTGTCTCATTTGAAAGAAAAAACGTGGGCATTTTAAACCAAAATCTCTGTCTCATTTGAAAGAAAAAACATGGGAATTTTAAACGAAAATATCTGTCTCATTGAAAGAAAAAATGTGGGCATTTAAAACAACAAACTCAGTCTCATCTGAAAGAAAAAAACGTGGGCATTTTAAACAACAAATCTCTGTCTCATTTGAAATAAAAAACGTGGGAATTTTAAAACAACAAACTCAGTCTCTTCTGAAAGAAAAAAAACGTGGGCATTTTAAATGGAAATCTCTGGCAACTTTTAAAAGAAAAAATGTTTTTCCATTTCCATGATACTAATACAAAATGTTGACGTTAAAATGTTGACAAACGTGGGCATTTTAAATGGAAATCTCTGGCAACTTTTAAAAGAAAAAATGTTTTTCCATTTCCATGATACTAATACAAAATGTTGACGTTAATCAATTCATTTTTCCATTTCCAGAATATGAATACAAAATGAAGACATGAATCAATTCGTTTTTCCATTGCCAGAATACCAATACAAAATGTAGACATGAATCAATTCATTTTTCCATTGGAAGAATACCAATACAAAATGAAGACATAAATCAATTCGTTTTTCCATTTCCAGCATACCAATACAAAATGAAGACATGAGTCAATTCGTTTTTCCATTTCCATCATACCAATACAAAATGCAGACATGAGTCAATTTGTGTTTCCATTGCCAGAATACCAATACAAAATGCAGACAACAGTAAGAGAACCGAAAGGATCCAACCAGCCAAGGACAACAACAGAGGTAGACGGCTGACAAAACATCCTTCGCTCATCATCCATGCATAGAAAAGAAGGGCATTGAGATCCATAGGTCTATTAACGTCGAAGCGACGAACGTAGATCAGGCTCCTGGCCGATTGCTCAGGCGTGGACTGGTGAGCTAGGGACGAAGGAATAAAACACAAAGGCCACAATAAAACACCAGAAGGAGGTCAAGACATGCGGGGAAACGAAGGCCATGGGATTCAATCACTCATTGAGCTAGGCTATGAAAATTCCAGTCATCAATCTAGACAATCAGTTTACTTACTCCAATAAACATGTTGATCAAAGCATAAATCCTACCATAATCTACCATACAAAATGAAGAGAGCGTATTGTTTCCTGATCGCCCTCTCTGAGTGATGTCCCGCAGGTTCCATGCAACTCCCTCTTGTTGACTGGTGAGACTTCACCGATACCTCCCAGCCAATGCTAGGGGTACTCTTCTTCCCTCTTAGCCCCCCAAGCCACAAAAGGACCACCCACACTATCCATAGATTCAGTTATCTCCCAGCTTGTCTCACAAGGCCGAGCTACCACTCCTCACTGAGTTGGGTATCCCAACTCCCACAATCTAAGTTAGTCAAGTAGATATTTTTGCAGCGTAACATTTCACAAACAAAAGAGATCCTTCATCCTTCTCCTCCCTTCATTATTTAGAGTTTCTAAGTCCCTTACTTTCCTAAAATCTCATTTAATTAAGTTTTTAAAAATTAAATCCTAAAAATTCCTCCCCATACAAGTGTCACCCATCCCCTTCATTCCTCCACAAATTAATTTCATTAATTAATTAATTTCCCTTATTTCCCTCACCCACCTAGAGTCACTCCTAGAATCGCTCTTAGGTGTCCCCAAATTCTCTTACAGGTTTTAATGACTTTCGCCATTATCAATTTGCTAGTTCAGTTTTAAATTAGAAAGTTCTTAATGGTAGATACCTTACTAGGTTTGACTTTCTGCTTTTTCCCTTGGGTTTCCCTTTTATTCTTATGTTTCCCTCTTTTCCTAGTTTCGTAAATATTTTAGATTTCCCTCTTTCCCCTTTTCATTTAGGATTCAAATTTGCAGGTGTAGAAATTAACCCCCTTTTTCCTTTTTCCCTTTTTAGTTAATAATTTTAAATTATCATAAATAATAAAACAATTTTTCCCCTTTTTCTAAATTTTACCCTAACAGATTTTTATGAATCATTTAAATTGCTTACCTCCTTATTGTTACAAGATTTAACGAAGAGTATAATTATTATTTATGTTGTTTTTATTTTTATTATTATTTGTTTAAAATAGATAGATAAAATTTTACCACTAGCATAATTTAGACTTAGACCTTAAATTTTCATGCTGGACGACACTTTATTAGGGAAATTTGTTTTTTTTAAATTCTTAACACATTATTCATCATAAGGCCATCTAGTTTCATTCATTTATCATCAACAACATGACGTGCCCTTCATGATGCACTAGGTGGTCCAAGGGTGCCACTCGCCTTAATTTGTTTCCCTTTCGCGACGTGCCCTTCAGGATGCACTACGTGCTCCAAGGGTGCCACTCGCCTCTTTCCATTTTTCTTGCACGACATGCCCTTCAAGATGAACCATGTGCTCCAAGGGTGTCACTCGCCTCTTGACTGACTTGGTAGAAATAAAAAACCTCTAGAGTCAATACTTCGCCAAGTGAACTTGTGGGAGACTAAGGGCCTCTAAGGAATAAGGCCCCCGCCTTAATGCGCGCCCCTTAGAATCATTTTCAGCGACTCTCGTAGTCCGCCCTCATGGCATCGTGGGTCCTCTCGAACTAGGTAAACGTTAACCTACAGTTCGAGCCACGACGGGAGTGCTAGTAGGTTGTGACAAGGTTGTTGTCCACACCTCTCCCTCAACATCTCTTGTAGTTGTGCGTGACCCCTTTACTCCACATGTGAGTATGGTCGGCAAGCTATCGTCAGCCTGCATCATCAATGAATCATGTCATAATATATCCATATCATATCATCTAATCAGATGCACTAATATCACAGTAAAACAATCAACCCCAATGGTACACTCCCCGACTCAATCTGGAGTCCAAGGGATTCCATCGATGCCTCTGCATCCTCGAGGTCCAAAATCCTACACACTCAGTAAAATAGAGTCAATAGCACCTACCTATGTCAATGTATTAAAACAACATGTCATCAACCCATAACGCCTCATAATCAAAATCAAATGTTTTAATAGCATAATAATCCGGATCACTTGTGAGCACGTGTCCTCAAAGAACAAGTTCGCTCAGTGCACCAAAGCAATATGTTACACATGTGTGATTGCTCATGCATTTTATTGGCTTCCATTTAAATATTTCATTTTACTTGTTAAGAAGTCTGTACAAAATGTCAAAAAGATATAAGAAGCAGAATATCGACGCTAGCCTCTTTCACCATGGTTTAATTAAAATACTATTGGTTCATCATTTGAAAACCCTAGGTGATGATTGCGATGGGTTCTTAGCTCGAAATACTTTTGTTGTAGAAATTTCTGTAGAAATCCCTGTGATGGATAAGCCTATGATAGAAAAACCTCTTGATTTCTCAAGTGGCAAGCCATAATTTTTTGATGAAAACCCTCGTGAAGGGGCATTGTCCGATCAACTTTTATGTGAGCAATAGGGTATTATTTTTGAGTTTATAGAAACTCTTATGCATGAACCAATTGTCTTCCCTAACCCTACTGTAAAATACAACAGTTAAAATCGTCGCAAACAGTTAAAAAGGAATCAAGCAATGTTAGGGTTTCATAATAAGAGGGTTGGTCGACTCATTTCAAGGAGTATACATAATCGATCCAAGCCTCATGTGATCTCAATCTATTTGATCGAGATCCATGAGGATTCAGAGTCCGAGATTGAAAGGTTTCTAGCAAAGGAAGATCCAAATTGTCTCAAACCAGATCCTAATCAACCATTCGATTATGTCAATAATCTCCCACCGTGTCTAAAATATAGAAAGGGGTTTACTGGTATAAAGCTCGGTCAAAGGCTGACAATGGGTAGTGTTGATGTTCTGGCACTCAATTATACGCTTCCTCGACATATCTCCCCTGTTGTGCATTGCGAAGTATGCTTTCATTGGATAGGGAAGTACTATACACATATCCCCATTCTCCAAGCAAGGATCAAATCTCTCACTACTCACAATGAATCATTGGCAAATGAAAACCGTGAACTCAAGGAAAATTCACAGAGACAAGCAAAGCATCTAAAAAGGACAAGCAATATTGTTATAAAAAAATGTTGATAGTGTAAAGGATGTAATAAATTATGAGATATCTTGATCCATTTTTTGTTCTTGGTTAAATGATAAGTTGGTTCTTATTACAGTCATGTTTTTTTTGTTCTTTTTCTAATCAAATTGGATCAACTTGGATTTTTGTAACCAATAATAAGACTGGCTATAGAATCGAGAAATTTTGTAGCCAAGTCATTTTTAATATAAAATTTAGAAATTGTTAGTTAATAAAATATTTAACTTTCTCTCATTTTGTTTTTTTAGGACAGGGTATATCTGATGTTGATCTTATGAGATGGAACATGCTCGACTTAGTTGATTATCTATCTCCTTTTGTTTATTTTGAAAATAGGAAAAACAAATCATAAATTTTGAAGATATAGTGTGATCATGAGTGGCTCTAGGCCCTCTATATTTGTAATGTTTAGATCTTTTGATATCTGGTCCTATCTTAGAAGATAGGAAGTTTATGTTTCATAAACTCTTTAAATACTCTATATTTTGTAAAGGAAATCATCTTGGCCGAGAGCATAAGATGGACACATGATTCCAAGACTTAATGAAACACCATATGGAATTTTGGCTTTAGCCTTTTGTAAATGATGTTTTCATTCATGTTTTGTTAATCCTGGTATATTAATAACTTTGGTAGCTTTAGAATCACTAATCTGTTGTGTTTGGGATACTTATGTTATAAATATTGTCTATAATTTGTTGCTCTAGATATAAACACTGTGATCATTTCTCCAATTCGAATGATAGGATTTATCTTTAAATTTTAGTTGAGTGATGAAATGCAATAAGTTACACTCAGATTTATGTTGCTGTAATTATTTGCGATCATAAGATCACAGGGTTCAATTTATGTTTCATTCCTTGTCATTAAACATCAACTGCCAATACATGTTTTGAATTTATTTAAAACAGTCATAAAGTCTATTGCAGATTTATCTCATAGGGATGGCAGTTGGATGTTCTTCACTCATATAGATGCTTGGATACATCTCACAAACTAACAATAGGTTAGCTTCTTTGTCTTTCTAATTTATGCCATTTACATATTAATGAAAACAGAATGTTTGGTTTAACTTTTGACTACCTTCACATCCGTGTTTCATAGTTTATTCAATTCAAAATTAGTTAGATTTATAAAAATAGAACAAAAAATATTTTAATGTTCTTTCTTTATCTGCTTCTTAAAAGCAATTATTTTCACATTGATTTCGTAAGTTTCGATTAAAACTTCCAATTTGTAAATGATGTACATAAGTGAGATTTGTATATTTTCTACTTAAATACACCTACAATAGTTATATTAGAGCATATGTACATATATAATATATAGTTGTTAGCATTAGTTTAGTTATTCCTTTCTTTTCGTTTTCTTTTTAGGATTTTAGATTGGCTAACAGAGCCATTAAACCCTTTAGAATGATGTTGGTCCCCGGTTTTGATCATGTTTTTGCCCACATTATATGCCATAGATCTCCATTTATATACCAGTACCACCCTTTTGGACTTGTTTTGACATAATTTACATCTTCCGACCATTCAATGGGGTTACCTAAGGTATCTTTGCATTTCAAGCTATTTTTATGCACTTTAATGCTTTAAATTGGTTTTGGAACTAATATCGCTTGGGTTAGGTACCACTTCTATAT
>ML777934.1:689165-747659 GCA_009831015.1 Picea engelmannii | reverse complement strand
TTTGACATAATTTACATCTTCCGACCATTCAATGGGGTTACCTAAGGTATCTTTGCATTTCAAGCTATTTTTATGCACTTTAATGCTTTAAATTGGTTTTGGAACTAATATCGCTTGGGTTAGGTACCACTTCTATATTTGGACCAGGATGCCAGTACCAGGTACCAACTCGTACCCGTGGAGGTACCAATGGAGTCGCTCGAGACCTGTGTGTTATGGTGTGCGTTATGGTTCGAATGAGAGATAGAAATATTCACAGGAAAACTGGAGTCATCGCCATAGGGTGCTTGAAGGCATAATGATAGGACTGGGTCGTGATTCTTCATCGTTCACACTTCGTGACACTACGTGTCACGAAGATGTGAAATACGTTTTAAAACTTGATTCCAAGACTATTCTCGGATCGGGGATTCGTTTGTTTTTATGCATCTTTGTTTTCGACTGTTATGAACGGAAGGATTTATATAAACCCGGGATCACTTCTGAGAATGGGTTAGATTATGTTGGACTATGTTATGCCGTGAACCTATGTTTTTGAATAAAAACTACTGTTGTGTTATGTTCATCGACTGGTACACGACTTGAGTATTTATTTCCTGAGTTAATGAAGTACGAAGTTTACATAGTGATTGTATAGAATGTTATAGTCGGGTCTGGTTGTTACTAACAGCGTTTGTGCCGTTTGGTTGGGCCCGCCAAACCGGTGCAAGCCGCTGCTTTATTCTGTCAATAGATTTAGTTTTATGTTGTCATAGCTTTAGTTCATTCCTGTGTTTTAGAACTTGCATACGAGGTAGCTTAACGTTCATAGATTTAGCTTTAGTTTATCATAGCTTCAGTTCGTTGCAGTGTGTTAGTGTTTTCTTACATGATAGTTTAAAGTTTCAGAATTGACTTGTTCAAAGTTGTGTTCATTTATTCCTCAACTGAATCGTTCCAACGTACTGTTATCTTTGACATTGCTGAGTATTGAACACATAACTGATGCCTGTAGGGTTTAGAGTATGAGTGTGGTTTGTTTGGCTTCTAGTTTTTTATTTGAACATAACTCAGAATTGGCATGAACTTTTCTTTGTTAGACAGTTAGTTATCCTGCTTACTTAGAACAGTTAGATTACAGTTAAATCAAAGGGGATCTCCTGGTACTAGTAAGTAGGAAAGTACTCTGTTTTCCTGTAGACAGCTTTAGATCCATTTTGATGACCAGATTGAATGCATTTTCGAAAATACTCTTTGTGCCATGAATTGAATAGAACTGATGATGGTAGATGATCGGACATAGAGGTAAAATAATCTTGTGGAACCACACTTTTGAATAAGAATAGCAATACCAGCATTTGAACACAAGACTGTTTTCTGTTGATGACTTAAATAGGAAATGCTAAGCTTCGAGATAGTCATTAAGATTCAAGTTCTCAGAATAAGTGTGTGTTTTATTCTAAGGATAGCATTCAGATAGAAACTAAAGCCTTACCCGCACATACTGTGTATCAGATCAAAGTTTACCAACCCTGGTTTGACAATTTAGTGTTTCAGGTCACTTAAAAGCTTCAATTTAGCAGCCTGACAAATGAGTTACACCAAATGACTTGGGTTATTTAGACAACCCCGGATTGGACCCATTCCTCCAGTTGACGGGCGATCATTTTTGCCCGTCAATAAATGGCACTAGAAGGAGGGACAAGTTAAATTTAATGATTAAATTTTTTACCCCTCAACCTGTCATAATTCCAAATTTATAAAATTTTCTTTTGTGTCATCTTGAAATGCACTAAAAAGCATACCATAGTGACAAGTTTGCCTTGTAGGAGTCTTTGTTTTGAATGTATTTAATTCGCCATGGCTCCCCAAATCATTGTGTTGGAACATGCTTTCCACTTCTCATTACCTGATATTCCCAATGAGACAGTCTCTCTCTTATCCAAACTCACCTTTGATGGTGGGGGGGATTTATTTGCAAAATACCATCTTAACAAGTTTTGGTGTAAATGCATCAAGCACGATATTTCTAATTTAAAGGTTTTATGCAGATAGTTTTCTTTCACTTTTAGGGGGCAGATTAAACATTGGTTTGAGTCTTTTCTAGCATATCACATTATTGATTGGTTTTAGTTTGTAGATGAATTTTTAGATTCTTTTGAAAAATATAATTACAATCAATTGTGAAGAATTTCAGACTTTACTAATCAATGACAATTCATCTTCAGAATGTTTTTCAACAAGAATCCATCATGTTCTCTGTAAATTTAATCTTGATGACATGTCATTTGTACTAAATCTCTTCTATGATGCTTGTGTCCCTTTCATCCAGTCACACTAAATCGTGAATTATGAATCGGTTGCAAATCCTATCACTCAATTGCGAGAAGAATTTTTTTCGCGGGATGATAGCAATCCATCTGAAAAGTTTGAACAAGCAAGGGAGGTAGAATCTATTGAAAAGGTTCTTACTAACAATCAAATTGGTTTTTCCTCTGAATCATTGTATTCTCAACCCTCGACCATCGTGGAAGATGATTTGATGTTGGGTCAAGATAAATGTCCATATTCTTCTAACCCTTTCTCTAATTAGTGCTTAAATTCAGTGATTGAAGAACACTTAAGTGACAAAAACTATCTTAAGGATTCTAACATTCCAATGAAACTGATTAGAGATGTAGATCTACAATTGGAAGAAGAAACCATAAATCCTCATCTACAAATCATACCTTATCCACAAGAAAGATCAGATGTTTGTCATGAAATTTTTTAATTATCTATCATACAGGAGACAAATTTAGATGACCATATTATGTTGAAGAATTTATCACCAAAACAGAGTGAAAGTTTTAAGGAAAGTAAAGAGAAATGTCTTGAGAATACCATTGTTAAATATCATAGCTCAAGATATTATTTTCATGTGCACATTTCTGATTCCTTTTACTCTTTATATTCCGATCTCTTCTTAGATTCTGGTGGACTTGATACTTTACCCACAGTATCTTACTTTTTTCCATCACAATCAAATCTTTTTGATATGCCAAAATTTGGTGAAATTAATTCCAAACATAACATTTATGAAGTTGGATTTGATGCTCTTTCACTTTTGTCACTCGCATGGACAAATGACATGTTGCAAGATGATGTTACACGATTTATTGTTGAAAAAGACAATGCACTTATTCTTATGGAAATTAAATATTGTATTCGTTCTTTGATTAGTTCGAATTTTAATGTTTATGCTTCACATTTTGAAACAATCAATATCATCAAAGGAAGCATTCAAACCAATAATCTAATTGATGTCATGAATCCTCTTATGATGTGTTCCCCATTGATATATCCATTTCATCAAAGTCATTGTTTGCATCCTAATTTATATGACAGGATCTTAGAATGGCCTGAAGATTCGTATCTAAAAAATCTTCATAATAAAGACAAAGTTGTGTTTGCTTTGTTTCTAACTAAATATCTAGGAACTAAGCATTACATGATTTTTTTAGATCCTCCATGTGAATAAATTGATGAATAATTGGAGAATTTTCAAGACTATGGGGCACTTCGGTCTAGGCCGATGGTTATGTCAGGCCCCCATAACTCTCACAAGTTTCACAATCTCATTTTTTCATATTTTTGTGACCCATATAATGACAAAATTTACAGAATGGCTGGAGGATTCATACAAAAGGAATGTTCAAGGGAATGGTAAGGTCATGCTTGCTTTGTTTTTAAATGATGATGATAAAGGTAAGTATGATATGTTTTGTTATTTTTCGATATACTACCATTCTTGTTAGTAATATTTGATTTTATTTCCATTGCAGGATTGGAGTTACTCCGATGGCTACATTGGAATCATGAATTCACTTAGTATTTTTTATTTGTTTAATAGTTTAGAGTAGGTTTAGGAGTAGGTTTCCTTTAGTTTTTTTTTATCAATATTTCTTTGTGTAATAATGCAGTTATGAACACAAGTGGGTACACCAAGAAAACCATAATATGAATGTTCTCAGGGAAGTCCACTTTAAATCTTTTTCTCTCTTCTTTTCGTTGAATATTTCTTTTCAAAAACGCAACATCATCATGAAAATTTTAAATGGAAAGTAAAGAGATAAGTAAATTTGAACTATCAATTCAACCCTGACCCAAGGTGCTACAAGTAGGACTGCACTCATCTTAACAAGGATTTTTCTATTTTATTTTAGTCTCTTTTATTTTTAATAATAGTGCTTGGTCAAAGTAGCATCTCATGCATCACTATATTAAGAAAAGAACTTGTTCGCACATGATATTTTATATGATTTAGTTCTTCCTTTATTTTATAGTGAGATGCTAATGGATCCAAAAGCTCATGTTTATCTTTGGCCAAAATCATTCCTGAAAAGTTTTCTTTTGTTGTTTTGATTTTGTGTACTTCTAATTTTGAATCCCATTAATAAAATTTGATTTGGTTTGTTGTGTGTTTTTTGTTTTCTTTGATTGCTTTGAATGAGTTTTATTCTTATCTTTCTTTTTGAATCAATATATTTCTGATCAAAAATGTATTGTCGAAGGAAGCATTTATTTTAAGACTTGTGTTTTTCAAGCAAATTGAAATATTTCAAAGAGGTCCTGATATTAAGATATAGCTCAGACAATTCATTTTTAAGTCAATTGTCACTTTCATTTTGTCCTCAAATTGTCTTTGCTAGAGTATTACACCAGAGATATGGTTTAAATCTTTGAGAATTACGATGATCTTTAAACTTTTTACACCATCCATATTCTTAAGGAATCACTTCTAAGTGGTTCCCCATTCTCTAGATGATTTCTTAAAGGAAATCTAAATTCTATAAACCATGATAAAACTTCCAGTTTTGAAAGAAAATAAATAACACGATCAACTATTCACCTGTATTGCAATTAACCTCCAGTATCACCTCCCTCTCTTTGTCATGAAGAAATCTATAATTGTATTATTATTTAAAAGTGGCATAAGAGGGTTGGAAGCACTTAAGTGTGGGAAGTGTCTGTAAACCCATCAGGGTACTGAACAGGCCTACTGGCAACGAAGCAATGTCGGGTCGAGAGGTAGCCGGTATATGTTTTTAAATTAACTTTTATGGAAGTATACATCATGTGGATATAACTATTGGATGGGATTAAATCATTTCAGTGGGTTAAATGACATCCATGTCGAGACTATGGACGCCTGCTGGTAGCAGTGGCTTTGTCAACGGTATTGAATTTATTTTATAAACATGGTGACTCTTTGATTAAGACATTATTTCAAGTTAAAATCCCCTGCAAAGAAAATTCTATTGTTTGGTTATAACATTGAGCTTATCCTAATACTATATGGTCTCAAAGTGAATTTATTTCAGGGAGCTTAAATCCTTTTTCAAGTCTTATTCTTTTCTTCCTAAGATGAAATCTTACCAGATCAGAGATAACTTCTTCACCCAGTAAGTCACCATTTGTTTGGCCCCAACAACTGCCCCTAATGTTTTACAAAATTTAAAGGGCCCCCATTAGAATCTTGATAATTATAATGAGCTACAAAATCAACCTTTTCAAATAGTTCCATACCTTGTCTTTATTTGAGACAAAATTAATACATTCATTATAGTATGAGACATTCATTACAAGAGAATATGTCAAAATTTAGAAACGAGCATAGAAATCTCAATTTAAATAAAAACGTTAATTTTTATCAACTTTTTACTTTCGTTTAAATTATGATTATGTGTTCTTTATTTTGGTCATTAGCAAGTTTGACTATTTTGAATAATGGGTTCAATACTTCATCAAATAATATCTTGGTCGGTTTCTCTTTTTCATAAAATCATTTTGGTGATATTAATTAATTAAATTCTTTTTTCATTTTGGTAGGATATTTAGACACTTAGGAGTTAGTTAAGATCTACTTGGTCTAATATGTCGTTAGGTAAAAGTCTGTTTCTTAGTGTGTTTCTTTAGTATGCATTTGTAGTTAGGAAATCTAACGATCACGATATGTTCTCGACATAGAGTGATCTGATGGTTCATACTCTCATCGATCTTAACAACCATTGATCTGTGTCTTAGCCCCTGATTGGTCCATGATCTCTATTTAAAGAGAATGGAGGATCATTTTCCGATAATTGATTGTGAGAAACTCTTGTAAAATATTTTTGTAATCTTTTTCTTTGCATTAATAAACTGCTCCAAGTGGTCGCGTTGGCTGGGGCTGTGGATGTTTCCCCGTAGGGGTTTTACCATGTGAAAACATCGGTGTGTTCATCTTTGATCTGGTTATGTGAGTGGTTACTGAAGGTGTTCGTCCTCTGTTGGAATACCTGTGTTTTTGAACATGGTATCAGAGCCAGTTTGAAGACCCGTTGCTGTTGTAGATCGAGATCATGAAGCCGAGTTGTCTCATCTCTATTTTCTATAATTTTCGTACATTTTTGGGCCAAGAAGATTGTTCCATTGTGTCCAGATCACTTGTTTCATTCAGGAACATTTTTTGTTTCACTTGAAAAGGTTTCGGTTTGCCCAAGATACGGCCATTACAATCAAATCCAGAGGTATAAAGCCTGAATACACATTTTTTAAATTTCTGCAAAGTTTTATTTTGATTTTATTTCGGTTTGTATTTTTTATTGTTGGGTTGCTACTCTTTTATATCTGTGTATTCTCTTTGCCTCACACCCTGTGTGATCTCAGAAAATCAGAAACAGATAGGAAAAGGTTCATCTTCCGGGTAAGCTAACCGAGATCTAACCCTTGTTGTCATCGAGAAGCAAAATTTTTTTCTTGTGTGAATTTTATTTTTTTTAAGCATGCTCTCCAAGGCTGTCTTCAACAACAACAACAACAACAACACCAACAACACCCCCAATCCTCCTTCTGAACATTACAATATGTTTTTCTAGACCATTTGGTTAAAACTTGCTTTATTAAGTAAGAGGTCTTGAGTTCAAGTCTTTCTTTTGTTACTTTTTTTGAAAAAGTTCATGCTAAAAATTGTAAAGTGCATTTCAATTCAAGTACAAAAGTGAATCACTATAAGTAGATTTATATTTTATTTTAGAATTATTTAGTTTGCATGCAACTTTTCTATTATAAGGTAACTTCATTGTAAAAGTGATCCCCACTTCTCTTTATAAAAGTGGGTCACTTAATAAAGTAGCTTACACTATCACGTGGCTATTTGGTTATGGTTTATGCATTGTTTTTTAAAAGGGCATAACTCTCACATCGGAAGTCCATTTTCAGTGCCGTTTTTTTTTAAACCACATAACTTTTCGAGATATTTCCATCCAAATAATTACTTTTAGTTTTTAAATCGGCATTATCTTCATATTTAATATGGATTCTACAAGTAATGTCTTGCTTACCAGCAACAACTACTTCCAATGGAAATCCCATATGGAAGATTTATTAAGAAGTAAAGGCTTGTACCGGAATACCTTGAGAAATGAAACAACACCCACTAATGATGATAAGAAAGAAAAATGGGATAATAGGAATGACAAAGCACGTGGAATAATCAGAATGTCCATCTCTCCTTATTTAAGGTACCACTTTCAAGGAATTGATGACCCCGAAGAAGCTTGGAACACGATTGAATATGTGTTTGGTAAACTCAATATTATTCAAGAAAAACAGTTAGAAAATCAAATACTGACCTTGAGTCTAAGTGAGTTTTCTTGCCTTGGAGACACTCATAATTTTAAATGAAGAATGTAAGATAAAAATGGAGGAAGAGCGTTGCATATATCTTATTTTTTCTAAGCTAGGTAGTGCATATTTTGTGTTTGTATCTACCTTTTATGCCATGAAAGAGGCTCTAGGGAAAGCTTATGTAAAACCCACTCTTGAGTCCTTTTGTACTTCTTTGATTAAAGAGGAAGATAAGATTGTACAGCTTGGAGTGATCAACACTGCAGGTGCCTCCAACAAAGCCTTAGTTGCCCAGCAGAAAGATAAACCCAAGTATCCCAAGAAGCAACATCCTCGCTACAACAACAGCCAACCTAAGGGTCCTAAACCCACTCAGACAGCTTCAGATCCTAATGGTGACAAAGGAGAAAAATATAAAAGTAAGAATACTAACAGACATTGCAACTTTTGTGATAAGGATGGTCATGATGAGTCCAAATGTTTCAATAAGATGGCAACCTTAGAAGCAGCAATGAAGAAGAACAACATCAGTATTGATTCTTCTTCTTCTTCTTCTTCTCCTGGACATGCACTTTCTTCTTCTGGTTTTTCCTTCAATACACCTTCTACTACTACTTCTTCTTCTGATGAGTGGCTTATTGATTCAAGAGAATCTTATCATATGGCTAAGGATAAAGCCATATTTTTTGCTCTAAATGAATGTAACACCAAGAAAATATTTGTTGGTGGTGATAGATCTCTTAGTGTTGTAGGATCTAGAACATTTCAGGTAGAAAATGGTCATTTCAATGACGTATAATGTGTTCCAAATATTTCTTGTAACCTTCTATCAATATATCAAATCACTCATTCAGGTGAAGGTAAAACCATCAAGTTTTCACCTCACCAAGTTGTAATCAAGGATCTAAAATATCCTAAGCATGTTCTTGCAACTGGAATTGCTTATGATATTACTAGGTTGTACAAGTTTGACAACTTTGGGTCATCATCTTTTTCATTAGTTTTTGTTGCTCATAGCGATAACTTGAGAAAACTTTGGCATGAGTGATTTGGTCATCAAAACTATCGCTCATTGCAGCAACTATGTAATCAATAGATGGTGACTAGTCTTCCTCTTGTTTCATGCAGAGATGGTGTTTGTGCCGGTTGTGTTCTTGGAAAACATCATCAGGACAGTTTTGACAAACGTGCCTCGTGGCATGCCTTGGGTCCTTTGCAACTTGTTCACAGTGATTTGTGTGGTCCACTTTCTTCTCCTTCTTTTTCTGGGTGCAAGTATTTCTTAACTTTGATTGATGACTTTTCCAGATGTACTTGGGTTTACTTCTTAAAACTCAAGAGTGAATTTTTTTACAAGATTTTGGCCTACAAGTCCCTTGTAGAAAAGCAATCTGGTCATCAAATTCAAAGGTTAAGAGCAGATAATGGAGGCGAATATGTGAACAATAATTTTACAAGATACTGCACTACACAGGGAATCCAAATACAACACATTGTTCCATATACACCACAACAAAATGGTGTTGTTGAGAGAAATAAACGCACATTAAAAGAAATGGATAATTGTATGATTTAAGTCTAAAGTATTGGGCGAAAGCCATCAACTGTGCAAATTACATAGTAAATCTCACTCCCACAAAGGATCTTAAAAATATAACACTAGAAGAAGCTTGGACTAAAATTAAACCAGATGTAAGTCACTTCCATGTATTTGGCAGTATAGCATGGGCTCACATTCCTGATGAGAAAAGGAAAGCATTGCAACTTAAAAGTGAGAAGTGTATATTTGTTGGTTATTCTAAAGATGTCAAATGTTATAGACTTCTTCAATCACATTGTAATGAAATTGTTCTTAGAAGAGATGTTAAATTTGATGAAAATATCTTGGCCTGCGAGCCATCTTCGATGATTGTGCCTTCTTCAGCCTACAAGCCATCTTCGGCATTTGTGCCTTCTTATGATTTGGTTTATTCTTCAGATGATGACAGTGAGGATGAAAATCCACCTCTTCCTTCTCACCCTTCTCCAGATGAGTCCTTTGAACCTGAACCAACACTAGCTCCACCACTTCTTAGATGTGTCTGTTCAACACGAGAAGCAGTTGGTGATCTTGTCAATGATCCTTCAAATCAGCGTCGGACACATTCACAGTTACATTGAGCCTCTTCTCTTTTGGATCAAGTTTTAGAAACTCATGATCCAGAGACATTTGCAGAAGCTTCAAGTAATCCAGATTGGGATACAACAATGAATGAAGAGTATCGTTCTTTAATGGAAAATGATACTTGGGATCTTGTACCTATTCCAAAAGGAAGAAAAATTGTTAGATGCAAATGGGTCTACAGAACTAAGTATGCATCATATGGAAGTGTTGACAGGCACAAGGCTCGATTAGTTACCAAAGGATTTTCCCAAGTTGAAGGAATTGACTATAATGAAACCTTTGCCCCTGTAGAAAAAATGAATTCCATCCACCTTGTTCTTGCCCTTGCTACCTCACATAAATGGGAGGTCCATCAGATGGATGTTAAATATGTCTTCTTGCACGGAGATTTTCAAGAAGAAATATGCATGGAACAACCTCCTGGCTATGTCCAGAATGACTCTAGCCTTGTTTCTCGCCTCAAGAAATCTCTTTATGGTCTCAAGCAAGCTCCTCGAGCTTGGTATGAAAAAATGGATAGATTTCTTAATTCCACTGGATTCTCTAGATGCCATTATGATCCTAATGTCTATACCAAGAAAGTAGGAAGCCATCTCATAATCCTTTTCCTTTATGTTGATGACCTTATCATTATTCGTAGTGACTCAAAACTTTTAAACCATGTGAAAACCAGCCTTAAGAAGAAATTTGAAATGACAGACTTGGGTTTTTTGCATTATTTCCTTGGCCTCCAAGTTTTGCAAACCAATGAAGGAATTTTTCTTTCCCAGTATAAGTATGCTTGTGACCTTGTTCTTCATCACTTTCACATGGACGATTGTAAACCAACCCTTTCTCCCTTCCAGTCTAGAGTCAAGATTTTTGCCACTTGTACTTCTCATGAAGTTTATGCCACCCTGTACCGTTAGTTAGTTGGTAGCCTCTTATACTTGACTCATACCCATCCTGATCTTTCCTTTGCTATTGGTCTTATTTCCTTATATATGCAAACACCCCATGAAAGCCATTGGAAAGAAGTTAAAAGGATACTTCTCTATTTTCATGGTACAACTCAGTTCGAGATACATTACAGTTCAGGGGGGACTCCTTTATTGGTTTCTTTCACTGATTCAAATTGGGTCGTCGACCCTGATGATTAGAAATCTACTACAGGTTATGTTTTCAGCCTTGGTTCAAGACCTGTCACTTGGGCCTGTAAGAAACAACAAGCTATTTCACTTTCTTCAGCAGAAGCAGAATACTGAGCAGCGGTAAATGCAAGTAAATGCAAGTCAGGAAGCCCTGTGGCTTTGACAGGTCCTTTCAAAGTTTGGATTCCAGCACCAGCATCTGACCAGCCTTTGGTGTGACAATTAGAGTTCCATCAAGCTCGCCAAAGATCCAGTTCAACATCAGCGTAGAAAAAACATCGAGCTGCACATGCACTTCATCAGAAAGCTAATTCATGATCAAGTTATTGAAGTGCACATTTGTCCTACAGAAGATCAAGTTGTAGACATTTTCACAAAGTCTCTTATAGAAGTGAAGTTTTCCAAACTTCGATCTATGTTAGGAATTCAGGAAATTTTGATTAAGGGGGGATAGGCTCTAATGCCTCCTTCCTTCTCCTATTGTGTCACTATTGTAAATCCTTCAATAATATCCCAAGTTGTTCTTAAGGGGGGATGTTAGGATATTTAGACACTTAGGAGTTAGTTAAGATCTACTTGGTCTAATATGTTGTTACGTAAAAGTGTGTTTCTTAGTGTGTTTCTTTAGTATGCATTAGTATGCATTTGTAGTTAGGAAATCCGACAGTCACGTATGTTCCCGACATAGAGTGATCTAACGGTTCATTCTCTCTTCGATCTTAACGGCCATTGATCTGTGGCTTAAAACCTGATTGGTCCATGATCTCTATTTAAAGAGCATGGAGGGTCATTTTTCGATGATCGATTATGAGAAACTCTCTTGTAAAATCTCTCTGTAATTTTTTTCTTTGCATTAATAAACTGCTCCAAGTGGCTACGTTGGCTGGGGCTATGGATGTTTCCCCGTAGGGGTTTTACCACGTGAAAACATCAGTGTGTTGATCTTTGATATGGTTATGTGAGTGGTTACTGAAGGTGTTCATCCTCTGTTGGAATACTTGTGTTTTCAAACACATTTTGCATCTCATTTCAAAATAAAAATAATAATAATAATAAAAGAATTATCTATGGTTTGTTTGATTTTGTAAAAAACTAAAAATAATATTTTTCTCTTATCCATTAAATTGAAGCTTATAGAATTTTAAGATCATATTTGAATGGAAATTATAAACAATGTTTGTTTAAAACTTATAATTAGTTTAAATTCATTTTTTATTTTATTGTTCTAGATTTTGTTTTATTCACAATTTTTAGGTTATTAATTTAGGTTTCTTTTTGTTCCACGGGTTTCTATTATCAGTTATTTTGTACAGATTTGATCATGGCTTGATTTTATTATATAAATATGGTCAATATGATTGATCCAAAAATAATATTGTATTGTTGCAAATAAATTTATGAACAACAACAGATAAAATTTGGAATGCGTTAAGAACAAAGACACGATTTTGTGGGACCGATTATAGCCAAACCGTGAGGAATTTGAAGAAACGGTTGAAAACGCATTTCCCAAATGGACCCATTTAGCTTCCATGTACAAATTTTCCCAAACAAATGCATGATTTGAGATCTATTTGTGTCTCTTTACGAGGAAAATTTCAGGTGGCAGAAATTATTAGTGACGTCGAGACTGTTCATTCATTGTATAAATATATGAGAAAGTTCAGAGCCAATAGGATCCAAGAATTGGAGAGGAGGATTTTTATCTTTTCTCTTTTGTATATTATTTTTTTTTGTAAACTCGTTTTCTTTTCAAATGGAGTAACAGATGGTTGGAATCTTTGGGAGAATGGACGAGTATTTTCAAAGAAGAATATGGAATTTCATGTTGCTTAATGGCTTTTGTCCTGTGAGTAAAATGGTTTTATTTTCATTATAATATCTTCATATTCTTTGATTAATTGATTATGCATTGATTTAAATTACGTTTAGTCTATTTTATCAATACATGGTTAATTGTTATCATTTATATATTAATTTGTTCAATCTTTAAGAGTCTATTATCCCAAAAATTCATTTTTGGACCACAATATGGACATGTGATTTTGAGAAATGATATGCGACAACTATTCACCATTGGCTTTAGACCTGTCTGATGCTTATTCCATTATGTTCTTTTATTGGCTCAGTCTTACAAGATATTATTATTTTTGATGCAGATTTAGCCTTGTCATCATATGGTGTTTCGTACTGTTAATAATTTCTTATTCCATTTTTTATGTGTGATTGTTCTATCATTTGATTATTTTTGAATTTATTCTTAATGTTAAATGTTGGATAATATCAATATTCAGATTTGAATTTTCTCTCATTCTTAAATATTGATCATCCTAAGATCACTTGATTTTTAATTATATGTCCTTCTGTTGTTATTAATCTAATCCAATATCAAATACTTCTTTGAATGTATTCTGGAAGTGCTAGTATTGTTCTGTTATAGGTTTCCTTTAACAATAGTACACACAAGAGTTCATACAACATAGGAAGATAAATTCAGTTCACTGATCAGTTAGAGGTTAGTAGATGCATTCTTTTCTTTTATTTAGAGTTGTTTATGAATGAAACGATGATTACAATAATTAGCTTTGACTATTTTTGTGTCACTTTTTCAATCGTATTCATTTAGTATTTATTTTTTTAATATCTTAAAAAAAAAAAAAGTGTTGTTCAAATTTGATTCAGAAACTTTATCAAAAAATCATTTTCGCAATATTTCATGCAAACCTTGTAAACTGTATATAAACTCTTCATAATCATTTGTATATTCAAATTCTTAGATAAATATTTGTAATTATTGTGTCGATTGTTATAATCTTTTCTTTCGTTAGTTTATGTCATTTTTCTATCTTTAGGACTCTAGTTGGCTAACGGAGCCATTAAATCCATCAGGATAGGTCATACCAAAGGGTTTGGGTTAATTAGACAACCCCAGACCAGGTCTATCCTTTGATTTGATGGTGTGTCACTTACGCCCGTCAACAGGACCCTAGTTGGCTAACAGAGCCATTAAACCTATCAAGATAGGTCATACCAAACGTCTTGGGTTAATTAGACAACCCCAGACCAAGTCTATCCTTCCAGTTGTCGGTGTGTCACTTAAGCCCATCAAAAAATGGTGTTAGAAGGAGGGCATGAATACAATTGATGGCACGTGGAAGTCATAAGACTCCTCCCCCACACACTCTCTCCCTTATAGTAACATGGAGTCATTCCGACAACAACGTTACTTCTGAAACAAAAACTACCTCGAACGATAATCCCCGAATTCTCGTTGAGCCGGTAACACCAAACTCTCAAGGGGCCGACGTATAATAAATTGTTCGTCAGTCACTCTTAAGGACACACAATGCTTTAGCTCATATCAGACAACCTGGTAGGCCACTTAATAAACCCTTATATTTCTCTGATATCAAAGAAAAGCTTGAAAGCACTGGTCTGATTTTAAACCCTTTAGGAGACAATACTATCAATCCTACCAAGACACCTTCTCTCGAAGAAGGGGGATTTGGTATTCCACCTTCCCCACCTCATTCATCTCCATCCTCTTCAGGAGGAGAATCTTTCGACGAAGGAAGTTCCTCGTCTGAACCATCTCAAGCTTCGACACCACCTACACCCATGGAAAGCCAAAAATATCCCACCAGACCATGGCTTGATCAAGATGTTGTGGTTGTACCTGGACCCCAACACCCATTACCAAAAAACCTGAAGAAATGGTTACCTAAATTTGATCCAGATTCTAAGCAAACCACCGAAGATCATATAAAGAAATTTAGGCTAGCCATTAGACTCTGAAGTGTAGATAATGAAGATGTACTTTGTAGACTCTTTCCTTATACGTTCGAGGGAAATGCCTCTACATGGTATTTCACCTAGCAGCCCCAGACCATTGTCTCTTGGGACAAATTCGAAACATGTTTCTTAGAGAAATTTGGAGATGATAAATCTCCTGAAGTCTTAGTTATGGAACTTTCCATCCTAAAAATAAACCATAAGGAAAAAGTAAAATATTTTAACCAAAGGTTCCTTACATTAAAAAAGTAAATTCCCATTGATTCAATGCCCACAAAAAGTCTTATTGTTGCATATTACACTAAATCTCTACATAATAATATAGAAATTTGGGTTAAAAGATATAAGAAGTCTAAATTACTGGAAGCCTTCGAGGAGGCAATCCAAATCGAAAAGGATATTTTAAGCTTGAAAGATAATCTCAATAGTGAGGCTGAAATAGCCCCATCTTCTAAAAAGAAAATAGAAATCCTTACCAGACCTCCCCATGCTAAAAGACAACCAGAAACTTTGGATTTAGAAAGTTTTCAAAAGGTTGTCCAAAAATTATCAAATCAAGTCATAGACTTGAAGATATCATACGAAGAAGCATCCTCAAGAAAAGGAAGTTTTAAACCTCCTTTTAGAAAGCCTTTTCCCCCTAACCGCCCAAATCCAACCACTTAATGTCTAAATTTTGAAAGCTTACAATATGCTCTGCAAACTATCCTTGAAGCACATGATAACTTTGTCCCCCCTGAAAGTTATAAAGACATAGTTCAAGAAGAAGTACTTAAAGAAGAGGAGTCATCTCCCAATATCTTCAGGCACTTCTCCGATAGTATTTTCCAAGCAAACTTTGAAATTGTCCACCCTTACAACACCAGAAGAAAAACATAGAGTAAACCCTCTTCAGAAATGAGTAATAATGTGCCTTCAAGACAATTGGAACAAGATGAAATAAAATAGAATTTAGCAACCCTTGTTTCAGAATATGATTTGATTGAAGACCTGAAAAAAACTAAGGGCTGATATTTTTTCTTTTTAACTTTTGAAATTTCCTCTTATTCTGCAGAAAATGCTTCAGAACATTGTGGAAAACTGTAAGAACAAATATATTAACAACAAGAAAGTTGTAGAAATCAATTCTAAAACATCCCAAAAGATCCCTACTAAAACAACATCCGAAACCCCAGATAAAAGGGATCTGATTGAAAAAACTTTATCAAATATAGATAAAATTGTTTCAGGGACAACGACTAAAAATCAGCAGAATTTTGTTGTTAATACTCACAAAAATGTTTCACCTTTCTTATTAAGTTTTGAATTTTTTAATATAAATGTACATAATTTCATGGTGGATTATGGTGCATCATTGAATGTGATGCCTTTATCTATTTGCCAAAAAAATAGCGCAGAAGTTTATCCTTCTAGTCTTAAAATCATTCAGCTCGATCAAACAAACATTAAGGTAATCAGTGAACTAAAGAATGTGTTGGTTAGGCTATATTCCAATCCTAAGGTTCACAAAATTATTGGCATCATTGTTGTTGACATCTCAGAAGTCTATGGTTTGTTTTTTAGAAGGGATTGGTCCGAGAAACTACATGGTTACTTTGCCATAGATTGGTCTCATTTGTGGCTGCTAGAAAATGGACAGCCAAATAGGATTAAGATTAACCGTGAATGCTATCTCAAGCACACCGTGACGGATTTGAATGATGCAAATGAACCATTTACAACATCCGCTAATTCATTTGAAATACAAGGAATGAACACTTTCTTTCGTAACTTCACAACTGAAACTTCCCCCATCACCAATCCAGAGCAACAATCAGAGCTCATGACTTGTACTCAATCATCAACTTTGCCAAATGTGCCAAACACTGCCGAAGGATCTCAGATATGGTCACTTTACTTCGATGGTTCCAAATCCAAAGAAGGAGTCGGTGAAGGATGTGTACTCATTGACCCCGCAGGTAATAAGACTCTCATTGCTTGTCGATTGGATTTCGAGTGCACTAACAACACCACTGAATATGAGGCACTTTCGCAAGGACTCAGGAAAGCTGTAGATATGGACGTAAGGAACTTAATTGTATTCGGTGACTTGGAAATTGTGGTTAGGCAGGTAAGAAATTCCATACGTTGCCCATCACCACATCTGAAAAGTTACCAAACTGAGGTATGGAATCTAATGCACAAATTTTCAGCATTTAATATAAATTTCATTCCTAGATTAAATAATTTGGAAGAAGATTTGTTGGCTAATGTTGCTTATAAAATTTTGCTCGTAGAAGGTCTCTCTCCAAATGCATTTTCGATTGAATTATTGTTCAGGCCATCTATCCCGGACAACATCACCAATTGGAGAGTTTCCAATGATGATTAGCAAATCATTAACTTCTTGCATATGGAGGACACTTTCCAAGGTGCAATTATCGATGAAGGAAGTCACGATGAAAACCTCTGCAACTTCTCAGTAATATCAGATCCTAGATCTCCCGAATTGACATATGATTTGGTAAACTCTATTCCTAAATCCATGGTAAGACTAGAAACGTTTTATGACTTGCATGATAAGTTTAGAGGGTTAGTAAATTGTAAAACAAATAACTCTTCTCTAGTTTATGAAACAGTCAACTTAGGGACTAAGGAAAATCCCCAAAACATTGATTTGGGAAAAGGATGTTTCGAGCAAGAACGACCTGTTTTTATAAAATTATTTAAATAATTCAAAGACGTTTTTGCCTGGACATATGATGACCTAAAAAAAATTTGATCCTAATATCATACAACATGTCATCCCCATAAAACCTCAGACTCAACCTTTTCAACAGAAGCTGAGAAAGATGCACCCTAAGTTGGAACCCATTGTCAAGGAGGAACTAAATAAATTACTGAATGCAAAGATAATTTTCTCGATGAGACACACACAATGGGTGTCTAATCTAGTCCCTGTAAGGAAGAAAAGTGGTGAAATTCAACTATGTGTCGATTTTCGTAACTTGAATTGAGCTTCGAAAAAAGATAATTATCGCATTCCTCCAATGGAACAAATTCTTCAACAAGATTTTTTTTCCGAAAGACTGTCTCTGTTAGACAATTTTTCGAGATACAACCAAGTCCTAATGTCTCCCTCGGATCAACTCAAAACCACTTTTTGTACCCCATGGGGCACTTATGCCTACAGGAAGATGCCTTTTGGGATTATAAATGTCGGGGCCACTTTTCAAAGAGCAATGTACATTGATTTTCATGGCCTCCTAAATCAATCCGTAGTGGTCTATCTTGATTATGTAACCGTTTTCTCTAAAAACAAAAAAAATCATTTGTCTCGCCTTAGGGCTGTCCTAGAACAATGTCGCAAGTATGGCATATCTCTCAACCCTAAGAAATCGGTCTTTGCGGTTGAGAAAGACAAATTACTTGCGTTCATAGTGTCCAAATATGGAATGATTATCGATCCTGAAAGTACTCGAGATATTGCTAAACTCTCCCCTCCCTTTTCCAAGAAAGCCATGCAATCATTTTTAGGCAAGATTAACTTTATCAGAAGGTTTGTCCCAAGTTTCTCAGAAATGGTAAGGCCATTGAGAAATTTAATTAAAAAGGATGTTTAGTATCATTGGGGACCACAGGAAAATCAAGCCTTTGATTCCATCAAAAAATCCATAGTGGAAGCCCCTTCCTTGATGAGTCTTGATTTCTTGCAAGAATCCACTCTTTACACTTTTGCCTTCGACCGATCTTACGTTGTTGTGTTAAACCAAAAGAATACTGAAAGAAATAAAATACCTATTGCCTTCATGAGCTCAGCTTTCAAAGGAGCATAGCTTAACTACCCAGCTATAGATCAATAGGCTTATGCTATTTTTAAAGTAGTGAAATACTTCTGATCATATTTGTTGAAATCTAGAACTAAAGTCATTGTTCCTTATCCTGTTGATAGAAATATTTTAGTACAAAAGGAATTGGGTGAAAAATGGGCAAACTAGATGACATCATTACAATAGTATGACCTCGAAATAATCCCTACACAAATTGTCAGAGGTCAAGGCCTATGTAAACTAGTTGTTGATCTAGTTAAAGAACAAGAAAGTCAAATCAATTCATTAAGTGTAAACCAGCATGACAGAAAACATATCAGTTGTACACAAGTTGTTGCTAATTCTTGGTTCGATGATATTAAGTTTTATTTAACGTACGGTTTTTCTCCTTGCCATCTTGACCCAAAAAAGAGAAGAGGATTAAGACGAAAATCTACACCTTTGTAGTTGATAAATGACGTATTATTCTGAAAGAATTTTGATAGTGTTCTCATGCGTTGTTTGGAAAGAGATGAAGCAGAGAATTTATTATTTGAACTTCATGCAGGTGAAGTTGGTGGGCACTTAGGTGGAGACACCACTTATCACAAAGTATTAAGAGTTGGTTACTATTGGCCCATGTTATTCAAAGATGCCCATGCATTATGTCATAAATGCATAATCTGCCAAAAGGTTGTTGGACAAGTAAAAAAGGCAGCATTCCCTTTGCAACCTGTTTCGGTAGATTCACCTTTTCAGCAGCGGAGTCTCGACATCATAGAGACAATTAACCCCACTTCTTCAAAGTAGCATAAATACATCATTACAAAAATGGATTATTTTACTAGATGGTACGAGGATGCACCACTGAAAGTGGTAAACACTAATCAGGTAATATATTTTCTTAACTCGAATATCATTACTAGATTTGGCATTCCCAAATGTTTGGTCTTTGATAATGCTTATTACTTTTCATCCTTCAATATGGGTGTTTTTTCTTTAGAAAAAGGGATCAAACTGAAGTATTTTTCCAGCTATTACCCCCAAGGAAATGGCCTAGCAGAATCAAAGAATAAAAATTTGATAAAAATCATCAAGAGGACAATTTCTAAAAAACCACAAAAATTGACACAACACGCTTTTTAATGCACTCTGGGCTGATAGGGTGACACCAAAAACCTCTGTTGGTAATTCCCCTTTCTTCCTTGTCTATGAAAGAGAAGCAATTCTCCCTCCTTGTGTTTTGCTTCCCTCTCCGCAATTATCGCAGAAAGTTCAAGAAGAGGAATTTCCTCCTCTTGAAAGTCAAATTAATTCCTTGTTGAAACTAGAGGAAGTAATAACACAAGCAAAGGAGAGGCAGGAGCAACATCAACAGATTGTGAAAGGTTGGTTTGATTCAAACTCTTCTTCGGATAGAAACTTCGAGGTAGGAGATCTGGTTCTCAAATGGGATAAACCTCACGAAGGAAAAGGGGAACACACCAAGTTCTAGAACTTGTGGTTGGGGCCTTTTGTAATCACTAAAAAACAAGGTCCCAGCTCTTTCCGTCTACACAGTTTGGAGGGACAGCTAGACACCTTCCTGGTGAATGGCCAAGCTCTCAAAATGTATTTTTCTTGATAATTCTAGATCCACCTTTGTACATAATGTTTATGTTTTGATTTACTTGTGTTTTCTGGTTTTGGTTCTTTTCATTTTTCTTGTTTTCATTGCTTTCTGGTTAAACTTATTTCTGTGTCACATTTTAGTTCATAAAGGGGATACCAAAATGCCTCATTATGAAGCAATAGTCAAGGTCTTTCAGAGCATCAATGCTATAAATTGTTGAAACGCAGACTAGATAAAGAAACTTTTTGTTCAGAATAGGTTTCCTGGTTTCACTTTATAATTATGTGCAGACACAACCATCATTAAATCTCTTTACATTGTCCTTGTTTTAAACAAAACAACTCAAGTATTCCTTCCTATCCTCGAAAAAATAGTCTCATCGGAAAACTAATTTCATATCATAATAAAGGTTATCAAGCGATAAATTAAAGGCTAGAAAATATCAAGTGTTCTGAAAACTGAAATTTTCAGCATCACCCTGCTCTTCTGAATATCATTAAACTTATGTCAAATTGTAAATAATTTCCAGAGAGTTGTGTGAAGTGTCTGTAAACCCACCAAGATACTGAACAGGTCTACTGGCAGCGGGTAAATGCATACATGATGCCAAGACAACTTCGTCAGGGTACTGAACAGGCCTGTTGGTAGTGAAGCAATGTCGAGTTCAAGAAAATTATCAGGTATAAATTTTGATATTGGTCATAAGTGCCCTTCATTTTGTATTGAAAATTCTTGGATGGGGTACAGGATTTAGAGTGGGGTAATTCACATCCCTTTCAAGGCTATGGATTCTTGTGGGAAGCAGTGGGCCTATCAATAGTATCAAAGCCATTGGATTAAATATCATTGCTCTCGTAATTAAAATTTGTCACCAGATTTCATTTAAACAGAAGGACATCTGAAGCTGGACTGTGTGATGATTTTTGGAATTTGATTGGGATGTTTGATTACCTTTCAGCGTTTCTTTATTTTTTTCATTGTAATCAATCCTAACATGAACTCGTTGGTGATGCAGAGATAACTGCTTCTCCCAGTAAGTCTCCACTATTGGTAGCCCTACATGTTTTTGTTATTTTGAATGACAAATGACACCTCCTGTAGCTGCCTACGCCTCATCCTACAAATATTACTATTTGAGGGTGATTATTTGGTTATATAAAAAAAATATGTTTTCTTATTTGTGTTTTATTTTTATCTTGCATTTTCATGCTTCATTAATGACTGAAAGCATGAATCAAACATTAAAACTTAATTTCTCATTTTAACTCTATCCAAAACTTGGTTTTTAAAAGGTTCAATGTGCTTACATCAACCTCATGTCTCTTACTTGAATGATTTTTCTCTTTTGAGTTGATCAAATATCGATATAATTCTTATGTTGATTTACTTTTGGACTGCAAGCTTATCTATTTGGATCCTTTGAAAATCAACTATTATACCAAAAATGGATTTGCATATGGATTGTAAAACTGTATCCATTCCTAACCTTTTCAAATCTTTTATACCCATCACACAACGTGGGAATTAAACATGCTAGAATCATATCTTGTACTTCATTTTGCCTGGCAGAATGAGTTGACAGGCCTCTCATTTCAAGTTAAGATTTTGGTAGTGTGATGTATTCAAAGCGTTTATTACCAGGAGTGTGAAAACCCCATAACCGAGACCTCCATATGTATGCTTTGATCACACAAGTTCTCTGCTTTTTTTATTTTCATGGTATCCACTCAGACTTATCCCTCTTACCACTGTCATCTAAACCCACAGTTAGTTCGAATCACCCTTGTTACAATCTATTTGAACTAATAATGGCCCCTATCCTCCAAGTAGATCCGAATGACTCGCAAACATTGTTGCTTCATGATGATGTGAGTAAGGATCCTAAAAACCAGGGTTGGGATATGTTTATTAAGAAGTTTCGGGGTTATAAACTGCAAGTGGCCAAAGAATTGTCCCTAAAATTTGATGGATACAGAGAAAAGTTGGTGATATTAAGTTGGAGCTCACCGAAGATTTTGTAAGTGAAGCAACAGGGTTCCCTCTTACTAGTCAGAAGTGGTTTAAGAATTCCAAATTAGATGAAGTACCTTGGAGTATTTTCGTCACCTCCAGAAAGATTGACTACTGTGACAAAGGTATTCTAGTCTCCCTGCTCAAGGTTAGATGGCATGGTCTGTTAGCATTTTTAAAACAATTTATTACCTGTGAAGGCCGTTATGGCCTAGTTTTACTTTAACATGTGAAATTGCTCATGCATTTTATTGGATTTCATTTAAATATGTCCTTTTACTTGCTAATAAGTCTGTACAAAATGTCAACACGATATAAGAAGCAAAATATCGATGCTAACCTCTTTCACCATGGTTTAATTAAAATATTGTTTGTTCAGCATTTGCAAACCCTAGGTGATGATTAGGATGGGTTCTTAGCTCGAAATGGTTTTGTTGCAACAATTCCTGTAGAAACCCCTATGATGGATAAGCCTATGATAGAAAAACCTCTTGATTTCTCAAGTGGCAAGCCAGAATTTTTGGATGAAAATCCTCGTGAAGGGGCATTGCCCGATCAAATTTTATGTGAGCAACAGAGTATTAGTTCTGAGTTTATAGAAACTTTTGTGCATGAACCAATTGTCTTCCCTAACCCTACTATAAAATCCGACAGTAAAAACCCTCGCAAACAATCAAAAAGGAATCAAGAAATGTTAGGGATTCATAATAAGAGGGCTGGTTGAATCATTTCAAGGAGTCTGTGTAATCGATCCAAGCCTCATGAGAGCTCTATTGATTTGATCAAGATCCAGGAGGACTCAGACTCTGAGATTGAAAGGTTTCTAGCATAGGAAGATCCAAATTGTCCCAAACCAGATCCTAATCAACCATTCAATTATGTCAATAATCTCCCACAGTGTCTAAAATATAGAAAGGGGTTTACTAGTATTAAGCTCGGTCAAAGGCCGACAATGGGCAGCGTTGAAGTTCTGGCACCCAATTATATGCTTCCTCAACAGATCGCCCCTATTGTGCATTGCGAAGTCTGCTTACATTGCATAGGGAAGTACTATACAGATACCCCATTCTCCAAGAAAGGATCAAAGCTCTCACGACTCACAATGAATCGTTGGAAAATTAAAACCGAGAAATCAAGGAAAATGCACAGAGACAAGTGAAGTGTCTAAAAAGGACATGCAATATTGTTATAAAAAATGTTGATAGTGTAAAGGCCATAATAAATTCTGAGATATCTTGATCCATTTTTTGTTATTGGTTAAATGGTAAGTTGGCTCTTATTACAGTCATTTTTTTTTGTTGTTTTTCTAATCAAATTGGATCAACTTGGATTTTTGTTACCAATAATAAGACTGGCTACAAAATCGAGAGATTTTGTAGCCAAGTCATTTTTCATATAAAATTTAAAAATTGTTAGTTAATAAAATATTTGACTTGTTGTCATTTCGTTTTTTCAGGACATGGTATATCTGATGCTAATATTATGGGATGGAACATGCTTGACTTAGTTGATTAGCTACCTCCTTTTGTTTATTTTGTAAATAGAAAAAAACTTTCATAAATTTTGAAGATATAGTTTGAACATCAGTGACTCTAGGTCCTCTATATTTGTAATGTTTAGATCTTTTGATATATGATACTATATTAGAAGATAGGAAGTTTAGATTTCATAAACTCTTTAAATACTCTATATTTTGTAAAGGAAATCATCTTGGCCGAGAGAAGAAGATGGACGCATGATTCCAAGACATAATGAAACACCATATGGCATTTTGGCTTTATCATTTTGTAAATGATGTTTTCATTCATGTTTTGCTAATCCTAGCATATTAATAGGTTTGGTAGCTTTAGACTCACTTATATATTATGTTTGGGATAGTTATGTTATAAATATCGTCTATAATTTGTTTCTCTAAATATAAACTATGTGATCATATCTCCAATTCGAATGATATGATTTATCTTTAAATTTTAGTTCAATGATGAAATGCAATAAGTTACACTCAGATTTATCTTGCTATAATTATTTATGATCATAAGATCATAGGGTTCAATTTATGTGTCATTCTCTGTCATTAAACCTCAGCTGCCAATACATGTTTTGAATTTATTTAAATAGTCATAAAGTCTATTGCATATTTATCTCATAGGCGTGGCAGTTGGATGTTCTTCACTCATACAGACTCTTGGATACATCTCACAAACTAACAACAGGTTGTCTTCTTTGTCTTTCTAGTTTCTATCATTTACATATTAATGAAACCAAAATGTTTGGTTTAGCTTTTGACTACCTTCACATCCATTTTTCATAGTTTATTCAATTCAAAATTAGTTATATTTATAAAAAGAGAACAAAAAATATTTTAATGTGGTTTATTTATCTGCTTCTTTGTAACATCCCGCTCTGGCGCACTGAGAAAACTTATTCTTTGAGGACACTTGCTCGCAAGTGATCTGGACTTTTTGATGATAAACTATTTATCCTTGATTATGATGCATTATGATAGATGACATGATGTTTTTACTACTTGGTTGTAGATAGGTGTTGCTGACTCAGTTTCATTGAGTGTGCAGGGTTTTGGACCTTGATGATGCAGAGGCATCGGTGGAACCCCCTTGGACTCCGGATTGAGTCAGGGAGTGTGCTATGGGGTTGATTTATTTACTATGATATTTCATTTGATTTGATGATATGATGTTGACATTTCTGACATGATTGTTGATGATGCAAGCTGACGATAGCTTGTCGACCAGACTCACATATGGAGTAAAGGGGCCACACACGATTTCCAGAGAGGTTGAGGGAAGAGGGGTGGACAGTAGCCCTACCACCGCCTACTAGCACTCCCTCCGTGGCTCGAACTGTAGGTTAACGATTACCTAGTTCAAGAGGATCCATGATGCTGTGAGGGAAGACTGCGACAGTTGCTCACGATGATTCTAAGGGGCGTGCAATAAGGCAGGGGCCTTATTCCTTAGAACCCTTAGTCTCCCATGAGTTCATCTGGCGGAGTGTTGAGTCCAGGGGTTATAGATGTCTACCAATCAGTCCAGTTGGCGAGTGGCACCCTTGGAGCACGTGGTGCATCCTGAAGGGCACGTCGCACAAAAGAAACACCATAAGTGAGTGGCACCCTTGGAGCACGTGGTGCATCCTGAAGGGCACGTCATGCAAAGGAAACGAATGAGTCAAGTGGCACCCTTGGAGCACCTGGTGCATCCTGAAGGGCACGTCGCATTGAGGGGGATGAAGAAAACAAACCTAAATAGCCCTAAGACAATAACACCTTAATAAACTCTTAAAACGACACCCCTAAACAAATCGTTGTCTAGCTCAAAATCTAAACCTAAGTAAAAAAAAAAACCCTATCTAAGATAAAAAAAAATCGTTTAACCTTAAGCAAAAAGGCCCTAACTCTAACTCAAAAAAAAAAGAGAGCCTAACCCTAATTCTAAATGAAATATCCCCTATGAATCTTGACCTAATCCTATTACATAAGTACAGTTTTAGTTAACTCAGACAATAAATTTCATGGAAGGCCTCTCCTTCTTTAACCGCGACCTGCAATGAGAGTTCATTAACGTATTGAAAGCATAACTCCCTTATGCACGCTTTAGTTTTTCAAAAATTAAACTAATTCATAAATAAACGGATACCAAAAGCCATAGTTTGATTGACAGAACGCATAACCCTTAGTGAATAAATTGAATGCTTAAGGGACTAAACTAAATTCCTTAAAACTCATACACAAACTCAGATTGAACCAATAGTAATAAAATTATTTAACAAGTTGGAGTATAAAATATATATATATATATATATATATTTATGAATTTAAAAAAAAAAAAAATGAAAAGATGCTTAGCGCATTTACCTTTTTGAGTTCTTTTTTTAAAGAAAAAAAAAGGGGGGGGGAAGAATTTTGGAGAAAGTGGGGGATGAGTGACACTTGTAAGACATAGAATTTTTAGAGGGTTTTTGATTAAAACTTAAAATAAATATGATTTAGGTCAAAAACTGGATAAAAAGAAAGGGGCATGGGGGAAAGGGGGAGGAGCTATGAGGTATTGTTATGCTGCCGAAATGGAAAACTGGATTGATTGCTTGTGAGGAGTTGGGGATTTTCTCAGCTGTATTAGAGTGGTAGCTTAGCCTTGGAAGTGAGCTGGGAAGCTAGGTATACCTCCTGGCTTTTTGTGGCCCCTTTGCGGCTCGGGGGGATAAGGGGGAAGCAGAGTACGCCTAAAGTTTGGTTGGGAGGTACCGGTGAGTCCTCTATGGTCGGCGAGCGAGAGCATCATGGAGAGCGGGACGCGGCACGAATGGCGGACGATACCAGGAGCAAGCATTCAGGCAAAGGTATGCTTTCTGGTTGAATAATAGATGAATGAAAGTTTTATGTTTAGGATCTGGTTGAAATATTGGGTTTTCATACTTAGACAATTTCATTGTGTAAGGGGTGAGAAATATAGATTACCTATGCTATTTAGATTAGATAGTAGATGGAAAGGAATAATTTCTCTGCGTAGATAAGTTAGAGTCTCTCTGCGTTTTGGTTGGGGGTTTTTCAGCGATTTAATCGTTAAATGTTTCTGCATTGGGTCGTATATCCCCGCGCTGGTTGTAAAAGGAATATTTCTCTGCGTTTTTAATTTCCCTGTGGGCATTATTTACATTTTTCCGGGGCGTTTTATTTTCGGTTGGTGTATTTATATTTTGTGGGCATTATTTACATTTTGCTAGGGCGTTTTATTTTTGGTTGGTGTATTTACATTTTGTGGGCATTATTTACATTTTGTTTGGGCGTTTTATTTTTGGTTGGTGTATTTACATTTTGTGTGCATTATATGTGACTGTGGGCATTTACTTCTGACTAGGGAGGGCATTTTTGTTCATTGATTTTATCCAGCTTCCTTAGCTCAACGAGAGCGCGTGGCTTTATTAGGTGGTCGTTGGATTTTCCCTGCGTTTTACTGTTATAAACACCTTGCGTTTCTATTGTAACTGATGCGCACGGTGTATAGACTCCAATATTGAGACTGTAATAAGTTCTGGACTTTATAAATCTTCATTGCAGTTGTTCAAGGCATTTTGTATAGTTCATTTTTTTTAAACGAAAAGAAACGAATAATACATTTTGATAGTTAAGAAAGCACTGTTTTAATTATATGGTATATATTTGTCCCGTTGTTGATAGTAGTACTTGGGATCACTTTTCATATCACCAGACAAACACTTCACCCCATTAGTACTACTGAAAGTCCACGGGAAATATTTGATACAGGTAGTTTCAATGCTTTAAATTGCGATATTGAGTGTTTTTGTTAATGCTCGAATCAAATTTCAGAAAGATTTCGATATTTTCAACACTAATCTTGAACAAAAACCAGCACCGATCATATTTATTCTGTCCATATTTTGAATGTCACTGAGTGATTGATAGTAGCGTCTTCATTAGTGTATAGACTCCTTGATTGTTTCTCTGTCAATTCTCTGCGTCCTACCTTCGACAGAGTATCCCTTGCACCTGGGCGTCTTGCGGAATGGGGCAGAATCTATTACCTTTGCAACTCGCAGAACGGGACAGAATATTTATACCTGTGCGTCCTTTCCTTTAACGAATGAATGTTATAATACAACGAATAAATGTTGGGTTATCTAATTGCCATTCATTTATTTTATTGCTTTTAAATGGTGGCTATTTCATTATTATATTTTAGTATCTAAATACTTAACTTAGAATGTTAGCGCGGGACCTGGGACAGTTCAACTATAGCCCTAGAATTCATTTATATATTTTTATATTAAAAACTGACAGGTAGCGCCAAAAATAAAGCATATTTATATCTATTGAATGTTGAATGGACCCAGCGACTAGTGTTGAATGCTAGATGATAAAATCCTTATGTGAGGTTAATTAAATATGGTGGAGCTAATTATAACTAATGGGCAACAGAATTTAGTTATGTTTCAGTTATATTATAGTTGTTTGGGTTTATACTTCTAGAATGGCTTAGTTCTGTTTTCATAAAACCTTGACTTTTTATTATAATGAATCATATTATAACGGATGTGTGGGAATGTATTTGTAATGAATGAATGAAATGTTATGGTGAAAGGTAATCGTAATGAATGTAAGGAAGTATTATTGAAATATTATTACATTATGTTAGAGTAATTGTAATGTAAGATAATGCATTTGTAATGTTATTTCAGCAGGTTATTGCAATGTTACTACCTTATAATATAATGAATGTAAGGTAAGGCTATTTTAATAAATCGTCTTATGATGGAATGTATGAATTATAATGTGAGGAATTGATAGTGTAATCTAATGCAATATATTGGAATGTAAATTCTTGATCATTAGTATAATGTCCTTGCAGCTTAGATGGTTAAGTTGTGAAGTCTTTATATTACCAAGGTAATGATGCTAACCCTCATGGGATGATTGATAATGTAAATTTACAATGATGGCGTCAAATGATTTCAGGATAATTTGTTAATTATTGATCTGTAGTGAAAGATTAATTGTTACTTATTGCGTGAAAATACATTTACAACCATTCATTATATTTATGATTACAATTGATGAATTTTTATCTTGTTAGATGTTAAACCAGTCAAAGTTTCAGTCTTGTACTATAGGGGTCCCTTGAATGTGTTTTAGAGGGTACCTTGATGACGATTTATGATTTAGAGTTGCGCAATGGAATGACTTTAAGACTCATATGGCTGGTAGTCCCTTGTTAAATTAAGATTGTGCTGGGTTGTAAAACTTTGTGTGTTTGGTCGGCTTGTGTCGGGCGGGATGTAGACACCCCTAGGTAGCCTTAGGAGATATGTCTGTGTGTGATTTTTCATGTAAAGAATCCAGTGTCGTATCAAGAGTCTCGGGCCCTTTAAAGGAAGGGTTTCCACTCTTGCGATACACCTGACGGAGATTACTAGTTTCTGCCTGAGAAGTCGACCAGGAGCCTATCTGGCCTTCTCTCTCTCTGGAGCAGAGAACTAAGACTAAACGCCCTGCTTTCCTGTGCAGAAATAGTAAGATCTACTACTACGGATCCTTCCATCTGTGTTCGTACTGTGCATAACCTAGTATGTCATTAAATGTTTGCATTGTGTGCCTTGTGTCTATGGTCGTTATTGCTTGCAGTTACTCGTTGTGTGCCTTCAGTCTTCTTGTGATGAACATCATGGTTGTGTCTTGTTGGTTGTTGAGTGGCGACGTAGAGTCAAGTGTGTTTGTTACTTCTACATGCGCGCACACACCTTAAACAAAAAAAAAAATTGCACCTGTTATCAGAGTTGTTGTCGTAACGAGGAGGGTCCTTACATTCTTAAAAGCAATTATTTTCACATTGATTTCATAAGTTTCGATTAAAACTTGCAATTTGTAAATGGTGTACATAAGTGAGATTTGTATACTTTCTTCTTAAATACACCTATAATAGTTATATTAGAGAATATGTACATATATAATATATAGTTGTTAGCATTAATTTAATTATTCTTTTCTTTTCGTTTTCTTTTTAAGATTTTAGATTGGCTAACGAAGCCATTAAACCCGTCAGAATGAGTTGCACCAAACAACTTGGGTTACTTAGACAACCTCAAACCAGACCCATTCTTCTAGTTGACGGACGGTCATTTTCGCCCATCAACAAAATTAGAAATAGTGGATTTAGAATTTTGAACTAAATTAGTAAGATTGTTTTTAAAATTGGAGAATTAGAGAATGGCTTGGTTCAGTACTTTGAATGTATATATTCACCATTTTTGTGATAAATTTATCATGATAAACTATATAAAAACAAATTTACATAAACTTGTAGAAGCAAATCTTTGATGTCTTAGACTTGGATTCCTTACATTATTTCTATTAATATTATTTATAATTTGTATTAAAATATAATTTTATTAAGGTTATTTAATGGCATTAATATTTTGTCTCTTACTATTATTAACCAATTTAATCATAATTTAATATACTAACTAGTGTTGATTTAGTATACTGGTAGAAGGTTGGCAGAATTTTAGAGTGACCTATATAAAAGTTATTTAATGACATAATATCAATGTGTTTCTTACTATTATAACAATTTTAGTTATAGACACAGTTAGTAATATTGTCTATATTGAGAATTATATTTTATTATATTAGGAGGTTGACAACATTTTATAGTCAACAAAGGAAAATATTATATGTGAGTTACTATGTATTAAGTTTACTTGACACAATCAAAGTAAATTATAAATTAGAATAACAACATAGTTTGTTTCTATTATTATTATGTATATTTTCTATTGAAAGCTAAGTTGATCAAGGATTACATTATGAATAATAGATTTGTAAGAAATTTCTCACATATACATTTATTTAATGGCATTAATAATTAATGTTCATTACTATTATATTATTTTTTTGTGACTAAGATAATCAACAACTAGTTGGGAATGTAGTCACGTGAAAATGGGTCATGTTATCCAACTGCCACGACTATAACCTCCAGACATGCCAACACAACCCCTCATGTGGCACACAAGGTAAGTCAGGGTTTTAGACTTGTGACTTTACATAACAGAGTGCCTTAATTGTATACTCCATCACCTACTATTATACACCTGAAGGGCTATGTCTATTACTATTATTAACCTAGCTTTTAGTTATAATTTAATATTATAGTAATTACCATGTCTCAACATTGAGTTACAATAGTAAGTCTAGGAGATTAGCACCATCTTTGAGTGACCTATAAAGATATTGAATGACATAATACCAATCTGTTTGTTACTATAACAATTTTATTTATTGTCATAGTAACTAACATTGTCTGTGTTGAGTACTATTTTTTATTATAGGAAGTTTGCACCATTTTAAAGTCCAAAAGAGAAAATATTTCATTATTAAGTCTAGGTTTACCCTTGTAATGATCAAAATAAATTATAAATTAGAATAGCAACAAAATTTATCTCTATTATTATTTATATTTTTGTATCAAAATCTAAGTAACTTCTCGAGGTTTACTTCATCAATAATAGATTAATATACAAGAGATTTCTTACGTATAAAGTTATTTAATGACATTGACATTAACATTGTCTTTAATACGAGTACTATATTTTATTATAGGAAGTTGACATCATTTTAAACTCCACAAGATAAAATATTTCATTATTAAGTCTAGGTTTACCCTTGTAATGATCAAAATAAATTATGAATTAGAATAACAACAAAATTTATTTATATCACTATTTATATTTTTGTATTAAAATCTAAGTAATTTATCGAGGTTTACTTCAACAATAATAGAATAATATACCAAAATTTCTTACCTATAAAGTTACTTAATGACATTGATGTTATTTTCACAATCAAAATCAATTAATAATTAGAATAGTACAATTTGATTTTTTTCAAATACCAAAGTAAAGATGGAAAAGAACACATTAATATTCCTCTAAAAATTAGATTGCTTACATAATTTATGTTATCATTAATATTTGTATTTCTTTATTATCGTAAATTTTATCAAACATTGACTCATGAATAATAGTTTGTGTAAGAAATTTCTTACCTATAAATTTGTTTAATGACATAGTAATTGTATTTGTTACTATTATTTGTTAGTGGGTAAAATCAGGAATATGGGTAACACTTTCGTGACAATCGGGTCTCCAAAATTTCTAGCGGCAATTTTTCGGCCGAACAAATGTTGCTTTCGGCCGAAATATTTTTCGGCCGAAAATTTTCACGTCAAATTTAACGGTGCCCTCGAAATTCATGTATAACGTTTTTTGGATGAATTACTTTCCCATGGTAATCATATTTCGGCCGAAACGTTTATTTTTAACGGATTTCATTAAAAACTAGGTTTCGGCCGAAACAATATTTCGGCCAAAAACTTGAAAATGGGACGGTTTGCAAGAAACTGGAAATTCTCTCCATCTTACTTCATCTTTGGAGGTAGTAGACTCCTACAAATACTTAGAATTTATTTTGAGAAATGATACCAACATTTTTTAAATTGAATCTACTTTCATTGGGTATAATTTGTTTTCATTTTCATTGTTTTTATCTAATTTTATTTAATTTTATAAAAAAATCACTACATAATATTTTTAGGTGAGATTATGATTCGGTGAAATGAAAAATCCATATCTCTAAAAATACACAACCAAAAATTATGGAAAATTTATATTCATAATTGTTAAATTGTTCTCTTCAAAAGGGTATTTTTAGATTTTACTTTTAAGTAAAAATTAAGATAGATACAAGGTGTAGAAAAACACATGTTTAAAATCTGCAACGTTTTCATCTTGGTCAACTTCAAAAAATTCTAGAAATTATAATATTCATCCGTTAGATTCAAAATTATAGTCATAATAAAATAGAGTCTTTGTAGATTGTTGCAGTATATTTCATTTCTTAAAAACATAAGTTTAATAATAGATACATTGTTGTGGAAAACAATAACTCATTATCATTCCTTTCATGTTTAAGGAACATACTGTTAAACAATTGTCAAATTGACATATCTAATCTTGATAATAAAAAAATTGAAAAATAGTCATTAGAAATATAACAAAATTATTCACAAGTTTTGTTTTTACTGTAAAGTGAAATTCTAAATTAAAAAAATACTTTTGTATGCCGGAAGTTGAAGAACTTATGAAAATACTTTTTTTTTTGTCATAAAACAAGCAAAAGTGTTACCCATATTCATGATTTTACCCTAGTAACAATTTTGGTATCGGGGCACAAAGGTACACAGGTCTGCAGGATTGCCCGGGAAGCGCCCAAGCACAGCACGGAGGAACCTCCTTTCAATTACAATTCGAGTGAATGGGCGAAGTTTTGCTCACGGCCACTGAGATCCACCTATAAAGTTGATCAATGGTCACCAGGATTTCGGGACTGCCAAGTTGCCCCGGGGTTAATGCGAGAGATAGATCCTATAATTCAAGACAAATCTAGGTCATCCGATCCAACTGGGACAGGTGGCTTCCATTCGATGTATCAGGGATCGAAGTTTCGGTAAACAAGGAGCCTCCCATTCGTTGCAGTTGAGATCGTCGATCTGTGAAATGTCGAAAGCGCCTTTGAAGCCGAGCCCGTGGTCCTAGCGCTAAGTCACTTCAAGTGAGCCTGTAAACGAGGGTGGATCCATTTTAAATATCGAATGCCCCCTCGTCCATTCATCCTAAGGATGCGTCGTTCAAGATCTAACCGCGTCGGTGTTTCGGCATTCGAGAGTTCGTATGGTGAAGGTTTTATGTCTTTGAACATCGCGAAACCCCGAACCCCGACAACGTCGAAAGCACCGAAACTGGGGCCCGTGACATCATGAAGCGTTTTCAGTCATCCATCTAAAGGGAACACCTGGCAGCAAATTGAGCCATCTCGGCGTTTCTCCCATCGCGACTCCAAAACGTGAAGAGCAGCTCCATTATATTCCGATGCGCAAGGTGTCGGGAAAGTCCCGGACCTGGGCCCACGATATGGTTGGGAGAGTTAAGAGCCATCAGATCTAGAGGGACACATGGTGTTAGATTAAGCCGTCTTGGCATATCGCTCATCACGATTTCGATCATCAAGGATCAGCCCCTTCATATTCGCGAATGCCAAAAGCGCCTTGGGAATAGGCACGTGGTCACAGTTTGTGGTCACTTGGAGGAAAAAAGGAACTGTGTAAAGAAGGATGAGGGGATCGTCACGATCTACAGGTGCCATCGGATCTGACCTCCATACTATTTCTCGCCTGGAGTAAATGACGGCAAGAGCGGGTGGTTGAAACCTCCCTTTCATTCATTAAGTGAGGGAATGGACGGTCTGGCAAGCCGTCTGCCCAAAGAGGTCATGTGTATCAATTTTCTCAAAGAAGCCATGCCGAAGTCCTCGACTCAATAGAGAAGTCTGCGCATGCTAGCCCAGCACTTAATGGCTCAGCTACCCTCCTTGCAGGAGCCATGCGTAGTTAAGATGGTGCTTAAAGAAAGATATCAGTACGAGTTTGACTAAAGGGACACCAAGCTTTTGGGTGACTGGACACGCCTCTGTGAGGTGAATTTTCCTGAGTATATAGACTCAGTCTTTGTATTTTTGGAAGCATGGATGGTTGAGAAAAGCTCCCGATTGTAAGGTTTTGATGAAGCGTTGGTCACTCTGGTTAATGTAAGAGGCATTTGAGATTTCTTACTTTATGGATGTCAGCTTCCCTTCCATTTCTTTGTTTACTGTATTAGAACAACTTGGAATTGGAGGATCCAGTCGAGTTGTGGCTGTTATAGGAAGATGTAGGTTGGATCACTGTAATAGTCACATTGTTTCTAATCAGTTCTTGTGATGTTCTCAGCGCTGAAATGACTTGGAATTGAAGGATTCAGTCGAGTCATCCCTCAGCTCTTTGAAACTCTAGACCAAGAGGATCTTGGCTTCTGAGTTTTTTCTTCTTCGAGCTTCTGAAGGCCTGTTGCCCGAGGCAGTATTGCTCGCCCTTCTTACAAGTCTTCCATCTACCACCCTTTAATCAAGTTACTGACAGAAGTTGGATCAAGACCTCCCTTGCTTTCTACATACCAGGCCTAGTTTCCTGAGTTAAATCTATAGTTTCTCGAGTTTCCATCCATCCGATCAGCCCATTGAATAAATCGTGACATAAAACTGATGGGTGTTAGGATCTTCTCCTGCAAGCAATCCAAGGGTGACTTCTAGCGCTAACATTACTGGCACCGTTGCCAGTGACGAAGTTGAATATTTTCCCCAGGATTGAATGACAACGATTAACTGATTCTGAAGGTGCATCAGATATCAGGATTATCAAGATTGTGGTTGTGCACTTGGCGACTCCATTGTGACGACCCCACTGGGGTGAACCTGCTGAATTAATTGTGGCTTTCAGAGGCAGGCATAAGTGGTCTCATCCACAGTTGCCTCTAGCGACGCCTGAAACAGATCCAGAAGTGGTGCTCAGAAAGGGAGAGGCCTCTGAAGAAGAAGCGTCCACAACCGAACCAGGTAATCCACCACATCCCTCTGTGGGAACTCCTTTTTCTCCTCCTTAGTTTCTTGACAGACCTATTTCTGAAGTTTCCCATTTCCTAAATTTCGGGAGTGTTCCTGTTGATTTTTCCTCTCCTGGTTTCGGACCGAAGGGATGAGACCTTGTCACTCCCCTTTTCCCTGAAACTGTACCTTCGCGTAGACTCGGGACCACAGAAGATTTCCCCACTCCCATAATTACTACTCCTGTGCAAAGAGAAGCATATATCGACTTGAGCTCGTTAGCCTTCTCCTTAAATCCCCTCTTGTTTCCCACTTCACTTCGAGACTCATTCCTAGTAGCCCCTTCGCAAACTCCTTCTCCTCCCAGTTCTCCTCTACCTAGTATTCCTATGGCTGGTGCTAATCCCCCTCTGAATAGAATGGATGCCATAGTCATGGCCAGATATGCTCCCTTAGTTATACCCCATCCTATGAATCCTCTCCCTACTGGGGATTACTTGAAATACATGCCCAAGTTCACCGAGGAAGGGGACGTAACTGCGGAAGAGCAGCTGGCTGCTTTCTACAGTTACGCAGACAACCTCAACATTGAAAATGAAGATGTCTGGATGAGATTCTTCATCCAGAGCCTAGATGACGAGGTAAGGAAATGGTTTATAGGATTGGCTCCAGGATCTATTGTTGGGATTGAAGCTCTAGATAGTGCCTTCCTGAGGCAATGGGGAGATAGGAAGGATTTCATGTATTACATGATAGAGTTCGGGTCTTTGAGGAGGATGGATGGAGAGACTATCTCTGATTTCTCCAAAATATTCAATAAGATGTATAATAAAATGCCTGCCAAAATAAAGCCTTCAGAAGCCTTGACCAAAATTTCTTATGCTAGTGCATTTGGCCCCGATTTCTGCCTGTTATTGAGAGAAAGAAGAGCCACCTCCTTGGCTCAAATGAAAGATGCAGCCATAGAAGTGGAATCTAATGTATTAGCAGCTGACAGACTGAGAAACAAGGCTGATGCAGACAGGAGAAAGGAAAATATGAAGCCTCAACTTCTGGCCCATCGGTGCCTCACCCTCAAGTGGATGAACTAACCAGGATGGTGAAGTCTTTGTCTGCAGAGATGGAGAAAATGAAAGTGGAAGGGAGGAAAGCATACAAAGGTCCCCAAAACACCGAAAGGGGAGGAGGTCTTAGGAGGCAAAACAATATTACTTCCCAGACTATGCAAAGGGAGAAGGGAAGAGACAGAGAAGACCAGAAGATTCAGGCCTCTTTTCAAAATAACTTTGTGGTTGAGGGAGAAGAAGGGGAAACAAATGAGTTGGATCCTGAAATCCATTGCTTCAGGGACACTCCTCCTTTTCCTCATCTCACCCAATCATCATACGAGGAGTCTCTCATGGACAGCCAACTAAATGAACTGAGTAAGGGAGACAAGACTAGTGGCGGCCAAGGCAGGTACGATCTGCGGTCCAAGAAAAAGACTATAGCGCCTGACGTTCCTGAGTGGCCCACTAGAACAGAGAAGCCTACTAATGAAGTAGCAGATAGTCACAAAGGTAAGAAGACCCAACCCCTCTCTCCCATTATCCAGATTCATGCTCCCGAAATAAGAGAAATTCCAAAGCTCTCATCTTCTTTTAATTTCGAGCATGAAATTCAAAAAATCAGAATCCTTATGCCCCTGACGGAATTGATTAAACATGAGGGGTTCAAGAAACGCTTCTCTGAGCTTTTACAGTCTGAAGTCTCATGCCTTCCCATAGACTTTATCAATTTACAAGATGAAAAGCCTGCAGTTATTCTAGGTCCTATGGTAGAAGACAGGAATGACTCATCCCCTCCCTTCTACACTTCCTTGAACATACATGACAAGGTATTGCACAATTGCTTGATGGATTCGGGGGCTTCTCACAACCTCATGCCCAAATATGTCATGGAAGAGTTAGGACTAGAAGTCACTCGAGCTTATCATGACCTCTATTCCTTTGACTCCAGAAAGGTTCAGTGTCTAGGAGTTATCAAAGACCTAGTCGTGACCTTGTTTCAGCTACCCATGAAAAGTTTGGTCATGGATATTGTAGTGGCTGATGCTCCCCCCAAGTTTGGCATGTTTTTATCAAGATCTTGGATAAAAAGACTAGGGGGAACTTTGCAGATGGACCTCACATACGCTACTATCCCAGTGTTTGGAGGAGAGCATAGAAGACTATACAGGGAAGCCCAACTGGCCTATATAATCAGTGATGAGGCCAACCCTACCAACCATCCCATTTTCGCCTTAGATACTGATTTAGGTTCCAGTGTGCTTCAACTCACCCATGCTCCCAAACCTCCTCTTAAACTCAGAAAGCAGCCCATCATTTCCCCTAAATTTCCTCCCTCCATCACCCCCGTCTGGAAAATGTTCTTTGACGGAACCTCTTTGATGCAGGAGCATCTCTCCATGCAGACAGCCAGCCAGCCAGCCACGTCAGTGCGCACGCATTCAAAGGCTGAAGAGAGGCGCAGCCTCATTTTGAATTTGAAATTCAATGTAATTAAATGTTCTTAGGCTGTTGAGCCAAGAAAGCCATGCCTTTGCACAGGCTGTAGTTAAGTTAGGCATTTAATAGGTGCAGTGGCTGAGATCTAGACTCGATTCTGGACTAGACAACCCATTCATTGTAATTGAATAGAGTAGGTGAACTTGGAGGGAAGCGCTAAGAGCCCCTCAGGTAAAAGAGATATTCAGATCTCATTTTGGAGATGTATGTAGAGAAGAAGAGAAGAGAGAGAGAGAGAGAGCTCGGGAATACCTTGTAATTACAGGGCTTTTCCATTAATATAAACAGAGCAGGTTTTCCTGCATTATTCTATCATATATGCATGTTTGTGTGTGTTCCTTGTTTATGCTGTGAATGTATATGTTATATGGATGCATTATGTAGGGGTTGGGTTGATTTTAGGTTGAGGTCTTTGAGGCTTCACACCAGGAGGGTGTGACAGAACGTTGAGGTTCTGATAGCCGTGCACAGGAGGATGCACTTCTGAACTCTGAGGACTCAGACAGAGACGTGCTAAAGCACAGGACTGGAATCATCAATTTATTAAGAAGACCTTTGAGGTTGCTGAACACCTCAAGAGGTAAGGCTGTGTAGCTAAGACACAGTTGCAGACATAATCTCTTAGGAGTTCTGTAAAGGCTCTGCCAAGTGGGCATTGAGCGTAAGCACGAGGTGCTGGAGGGAGAAATCCATTGTGAGTTCGAAGAGACCAAAATCACTGAGGATTCTGAGGGCTCTGCCAGGAGGGAATTGAGCAGGTGCAAAAGGTGCACAGGAAGACAAAATTACTGAACGTTCTGTGGAGAAGATACCCCGCCAAGAGGGCGTCGAGAAAACGTGCAAGCAGGCACAGGAGAACAGAGAACTCTTTGAGTTCTATTACTTGGAGGAAGAGTCCACTAAGGGAACTTCCACTGGGTTGTTGAGTACCCAGAAGTCTCAACAAGGAGGTTGCTTGAGGAAACAGAGAGCCAAGAAGGAATATGAATATTCTCCATCTGTGGAAGGAGAAGAAAGGTAAAATCCCCCAAGGAGTCTGAGTACTCGTAGGAGCTCATGAAATATAGCACTTTGCGCGTGCGGACTTCACAGAGGCGTGGGAGTCAAAAGCGTCCCTTGAGGATTCAAAGAAAGGGAAAATCAGGAGGAGTTGGCGTTTTATATGCATGGTGAAGCTCACGGTTCGGGAGCTCATTGGAGAAAGAAGCCAAGACTGAGTCCTTGGAGAAATCAAAATTCTTCCAAGTTGGGAGAAGGTGTGCACAGTTCAGTCTTAGGAGGAGGAGCGCAAAGAGGAACACAGATCTGGGCCGTCAGATCTGGAGCGGAAATCGCGTCAGTCGTAGGATCGGGCTGGAGTTGTACAGGGAATAGCAGTCGGGATATTGACCATCGGGAGATCGTATCTCTCGAGGTCGTGAGCATCAAGACATCAATCGCCATGAAATCCTGACAAAAATCTAAGTCGTCCGTTGGCAGAGGACACATGGCAAGTATCAGCGCCATCGGCATTTGAGGCATCGGGAAATCGGCATTCCCGTGGACGAGAGATCGGGTAAATCCCAGGAGAAAACCCCGACACCATCAGAGCCGTCCGTTCAGAGGGACAGGTGTCAAGAATCAGACGAGAGTCGCAAATCGGGAAATCGGAGTTCTCGAGGACAAGAGATCTGGGGTATCGGAAGTCCCGAAATCCCAACGAGATCGAGATCGTTCGTTAGAGGGATGCGTGGCAATCATCTAGTGCCACCGGAGAAGACCGTCAAGAGGGTTTCATCAACATATCGGGAAACAGGATATCGGAGATCCTGAGCACAAAGGTTTCGTGCATCACAGAATCGCGATATGCGATTTCTCAATAAGGTCTAGGAGCATGGGCCACACCGAGTGTCAGGAGGACAGGTGGAAAAGGATCGGCGTCGTCGGCACTTTGTCCATCGGGATATTGGAGATTCTGGGGACATGATGTTTAGGCATTTTGAATTCGCGATCCGTGAAACCCCGATCAGTGGGGAACAACTGTCAACATAGCAGCAGAGGAGGACAGAGCTGTAGGGAAGATGCGTGTCAAGCATCCGGGGGAAGTCGGGGATCGGCAAATCGCGATTTCCGTATACATGCGCACATTGACACCGTAACCACTGAAACTCCGATGGAGAGTATGGCTGCGGTCATATACGAGTAGGTCGTATGGATCAAAGGGCCTAGTCCAAGAGGGCTAGCGCATAGCAAAGGGCGCATCGGCGATCGAGAGTTGGAAAGTGATGTGACTCTAGACAGCAGGAACCTCAATATCTCGATACAGAGTTGGGAATAGGTCACGGTTTATGCAGAGGCCGAGAGGGAAGTTAGAAGGACCTGTGGATTGGGTCATATTTCGACAGAGATTCCACTGGGGAATCTAAAGAGATGCTTCGGCTCAGAAGAGAGGGGATTTGAAATCGATCATGTGAGCGGGTGAGTTGAGGTGTCAACCAGCAGGGTCCTGCATCAAGTGGTATCAAAGCGGGAAATTCATCTGTATATTTCAGGTGAAGCGAGAAGAGGCAGAGGAAGACAGAGTTACTGAGGACTCTATAATGATTGTTTGCAGGTAAGCGACAATCAGGGAGACAGTCAGCAGGACTGTAGGATGAAGCTGAGCACTCAGGATTGCAGGAGTGACAACATCAGGTTTGTCAGGGAGGCAGATAGACACATCAAAATGGCTACTGAAGGCCATAAAAATGCTGACAGGAAGAGCTCAAAGTTGATGAGCGCAGCAGAAATGGATAAAGAGCTTGCTGACATAAAGTGAGAAATGGAGGAGCTCGAATTGAAGATGCGTCAGAATAGGAAGCCGATATGGGTGCATGAATGGCCCATGAAGACGCAAAAGGTGATATGGACAGTCAGGGAGCTGATGATCAAAGGACAACAGAGGTTGTTAAGGAAATGGTTGAGGTATGCTAAAACCCTCAAGGCCACAAAGGAAGAGATGATTGATCACTGTTGTCCAGAGACTGGAAAGGGTATCGATGATTGGGATGATGAAGAAGATAAATTGGGATCGTCTGAGGATCTCATAGACTGCCAAGAGAGAAGTGGAGGGTTTCCATATTTCCAGATGGGCAAGGGAACAGAAAATGAATTGGGATCATCTGATGATCTCAATAACTACCAGGAGGGCAGAACAGAAGAAATTCCAGATTTCCAAGAGGGAAACAAGATGAGATCAGTTGAGGATCTCACGGACTGTCATGAGGACAGCCATGGAATTTCTCATTGCCAGCTGGGCAATGAACAAAGATCACTGGGGGATCTCGAAGACTGCCAGGAGGGTAGCGGAAGCATCGAAGCCTACCAGGAGGGTAGTGAAGACATCTCATATTGCCAGGTGGGAAGAGATGAGAATTTGAGACTATCTGAAGGTCTCAAGGACTCGGAGGTGAGTTCAATTCAGCAAGGGTTGCTGATGAAGATGGGGTTGGTTGATCTCATAATCTACCAGGGAAGCAGCGGAAGCATCCCATATTGCCAGGTGGGCAGGGATGCGCAGATGAGACTGTCTGAAGGTCTCATAAATCCAGAGATGGACTTGGATCAATAGATGCATCTGACAGAGGAGGAAGATCAGAATGATGTTCTGATGATTGGGGGAATTTCATTATTCCTACCATTTTCCCAGGAGGAGGCAGCTAGTTGTGTTGCAGGTGCAGCAACAGCAGAAGGACAGTCCAAAATGATGATGACTGTCAGAAAAAAATAAGAATTGAAGCAGACTTTGGAAGCTTCCCAAGAGGACAAAGGAGAGAGTGAGCATTCTGAGGAATGGCTCAACGCATTCAGCACTGAAGCTGAAGAAACTGCAACAGGGGGGTTTGCAGTAGAAGATGAAGAAGATGAGCATTCTGAAGAATGGCTCATTACTTTCAGCCAGGAAGCTGAAAGAGCTGTAGCATTGGAGCTGATAGCCAAAGGAGAAGAAAAGGATGATGAGCATTCTTAGGAATGGCTCAACATTTTCAGCCATAGAGATGAACAGAATGCAATAGAGGAGGTTGCAGAAGTAGAAGAGGAAGAGACAGACAACATCTGCTTTGTTGATCTGTGGGATCAACTAGAATCCATGGAGGAAAGGATAAAAATGCAAGGTGTGCGCATCCAACAGGTGAAGTTGGAGATAGATGAGGAAGGCGTGGGGGATCATAGCGATCTTCCCAATGGCCAAAAATTTTTGTAGCTGAGGAGACTGCATGAGAAAAACCATCCAATGGAGAAGCTGGACATAGATATAGAGGACATCAAAAGGCTGATGTTGAGATCAACAGACACTACCATCAAGGAAAGGCTGAGCAGAAGAGAAGAAGCAGCAGCAGCAGCGCAACAGAAGCATCAGCAGCAGCAGAATGGAGTAGATGGAAAGCTCCATAAATTCGTTTGGGATCCAGGAGGATTTCCAACAGCTCAGAGGGGAAGCTCATGAGCAGGAGCTCATGATTTTTTTTGCAGCTGTGGAGTATGATGCAGGAGCATCTCTCCATGCAGACAGCCAGCCAGCCATCCACGTCAACACGCATGCATTCAAAGGTTGAAGAGAGGCGTAGCCTCATTTTGAATTTGAAATTCCACGTAATTAAATGTGATTAGGTTGTTGAGCCAAGAAATCCATGCCTTTGCGCAGGCTGTAGTTAAGTTAGGCATTTAATAGGTGCAGTGGTTGAGATCTAGACCCGATTCTAGCCTAGACAGCCCATTCATTGTAATTGAATAGAGTAGGTGAACTTGGAGGGAAGCGCTAAGAGCCCCTTAGGTAAAAGAGATATTCAGATCTCATTTTGGAGATGTATGTAGAGAAGAAGAGAAGAGAGAGAGAGAGAGAGAGAGAGAGCTCGGGAATACCTTGTAATTACAGGCCTTTGCCATTAATATAAACAGAGCAGTTTTTCCTGCATTATTCTGTCATATATGCATGTCTGTGTGTGTTCCTTGTTTATGCTGTGAATGTATATGTTATATGGATGCATTATGTAGGGGTTGGGTTGATTTCAAGTTGAGGTCTTTGAGGCTTCACACCAGGAGGGTGTGACAGAACGTTGAGGTTCTGATAGCCATGCACAGGAGGATGCACTTCTGAACTTTGAGGAGTCAGACAGAGACGTGCTAAGGCACAGGACTAGAATCATCAATTCAGTAAGAAGACCTTTGAGGTTGTTGAACACCTCAAGAGGTAAGGCTATGTAGCTGAGACACAGTTGCAAACAGAATCTCTTAGGAGTTCTGTAAAGTCTCTGCCAAGTGGGCATTGAGCGTAAGCACGAGGTGCTGGAGGGAGAACTCCATTGTGAGTTCGAAGAGACCAGAATCACTGAGGATTCTGAGGGCTCTGCTAGGAGGGCATTGAGTAGGTGCAAAAGGTGCACAGGAAGACAGAATTATTGAACGTTCTATGGAGAAGATACTCCGCCAGGAGGGCGTCGAGAAAATGTGCAAGCAGGCACAGGAGAACAGAGAACTCTTTGAGTTCCATTACTTGGAGGAAGAGTCCACTAAGGGAACTTCCACTGGGTTGTTGAATACCCAGAAGTCGCAGCAAGGAGGTTTCTTGAGGAAACAGAGAGCCAAGAAGGCATTTGAATATTCTCCATTTGTGGAAGGAGAAGAACGATAAAATCCCCCAAGGAGTCTAAGTACTCGTAGGAGCTCAGGATAGATAGCGTTTTGCGCACGTGAAATTCACAGAGGCGTGGGAGTCAAAAGCGTCCCTTGAGGATTCAAAGAAAGGGAAACTCAGGAGGAGTCAGCGTTTTATACGCATGGTGAAGCTCATGGTTCGGGAGCTCATTGGAGAAAGAAGCCAAGACTGAGTCCTTGGAGAAATCAAAATTCTTCCAAGTCGGGAGAAGGTGCGCACAGTTCAATCTTAGGAGGAGGAGCACACAGAGGAATACAGATCTGGGTTGTCAGATCTGGAGCGGAAATCTCATCAGTCGTCAGATCGGGCTAGAGCTATACAGGGAATAGCAGTCGAGATATTGACCATCGGGAGATCGTAGCTCTCGAGCTCGTGAGCATCAGGACATAAATTTCCATGAAATCCCGACGAAAATCTAAGTTGTCTGTTGGCAGAGGACACATGGCAAGTATCAGCACCATCGGCGTTTGATGCATCGGGAAATCGACATTCCCGTGGACAAGAGATCGGGTAAATCCCAGGAGAAAACCCCGACACCATCAGAGTCGTCCGTTCAGAGGGACAGGTGTCAAGAATCGAACGAGAGTCGCAAATCAGGAAATCGGAGTTCCCGAGGACAAGAGATCCGGGGTATCAGAAGTCCCGAAATCCCGACGAGATCGAGATCGTCCATTAGAGGGACGCATGGAAATAATCTAGCGCCACCGGAGAAGACCTTCAAGAGGGTTTCATCAACATATCAGGAATTGGGATATCGAAGATCTCGAGCACAAAGGTTTCGTGCATCACAGAATCGTGATATGCGATTTCCCAAGAAGGTCTAGGAGTGTGGGCCACACCGAGTGTCAGGAGGACAGGTGGCAAAGGATCGGCGCCATCGGCACTTTTTCCATCGGGATATCAGAGATTCTGGGGACATGATGTTTAGAAATTTTGAATTCGCGATCCGTGAAACCCCGATCAGTGGGGAACAGCTGTCAACATAGCAGCAGAGGAGGACAGAGCCGTAGGGAAGACGCGTGTCAAGCATCCGGGGGAATTCAGGGATCGGCAAATCGTGATTCCCGTATACATGCGCACATTGACACCGCAACCACCGAAACTCTGATGGAGAGTATGGCTGTGGTCATATATGAGTAGGTCGTATGGATCAAAGGGCCTAGTCCAAGAGGGCTAGCGCATAGGAAAGGGCACATCGGCGATCGAGAGTTGGAAAGTGATGTGACTCTAGACAGCAGGAACCCCAAAATCCCGATACAGAGTCAGGAATAGGTCATGGTTTATGCAGAGGCTGAGAGGGAAGTTATAAGGACCTGTGGATTAGGTCATATTTTGACAGAGATTCCACTGGGGGATCTCGAAGATTGCCAGGAGGGTAGCGGAAGAATCGAAGACTTCCAGGAGGGCAGTGAAGACATCTCATATTGCCAGGTGGTCAGAGATGAGAATTTGAGACTATCTGAAGGTCTCAAGGACTTGAAGGTGAGTTCAATTCAGCAAGGGTTGCTGATGAAGATGGGGTTGGTTGATCTCATAATCTGCCAGGGAAGCAGCGGAAGCATCCCATATTTCTAGGTGGGTAGGGATGAGCAGATGAGACTGTCTGAAGGTCTCATAAATCCAAAGATGGACTTGGATCAGCAGATGCATCTGATAGAGGATGAAGATCAGAATGATGTTCTGATGATTGGGGGAATTTCAATATTCCTACCATTTTCCCAGGAGGAGGCAGTCAGTTGTGTTGCAAGTGCAGCAACAGCAGAAGGACAATCCAAGATGACGATGACTGTCAGAAAAAAATAAGAATTGAAGAAGACTTTGGAAGCTGCCCAAGAGAACAAAGGCGAGAGTGAGCATTTCGAGGAATGGCTCAACGCATTCATCACTGAAGCTGAAGAGACTGCAACAGGGGGGTTTGGAGCAGAAGATGAAGAAGATGAGCATTATGAATAATGGCTCATTACTTTCAACCAGGAAGCTAAAAGAGCTGTAGCATTGGAGCTGATAGCCAAAGGAGCAGAAAAGGATGATGAGCATTCTGAGGAATGGCTCGACATTTTTAGCCATAGAGCTGAACAGAATGCAACAGAGGAGGTTGCAGAAGTAGAAGAGGAAGAGACAGACAACATATGCTTTGCTGATCTATGGGATCAACTAGAAGCCCTGGAGGAAAGTATAAAAATGCAGGGTGTGCGCATCCAACAGGTGAAGTTGGAGATAGATGAGGAAGGCGTGGGGGATCATAGTGATCTTCCCAATGGCCAAAAATTTTTGCAACTGAGGAGACTGCATGAGAAAAACCATCCACTGGAGAAGCTGGACATAGAGATAGAGGACATCAGAAGGATGATGTTGAGATCAACAAACACTGCCAGCAGGGAAAGGCTGAGCAGAAGAGAAGAAGCAGCGCAGCAGAAGCACCAGCAGTAGCAGAATGGAGCAGATGGAAAGCTCCAGAAATTCGTTTGGGATCCAGGAGAATTTCCAACAGCTCAGAGGGGAAGCTCATGAGCAGGAGCCCGTGATTTTTTTTGCAGCTGTGGAGTATGATGCAGGAGCATCTCTCCATGCAGATAGCCAGCCAGCCATCCACGTCAGTGTGCACGCATTCAAAGGCTAAAGAGAGGCGCAGCCTCATTTTGAATTTTAAATTGAATGTAATTAAATTTGCTTAGGCTGTTGAGCCAAGAAATCCATGCCTTTGCGTAGGTTGTAGTTAAGTTAGGCATTTAATAGGTGCAGTGGCTGAGATCTAGACCCGATTCTGGACTAGACAGCCCATTCATTGTAATTGAATAGAGTAGGTGAACCTAGAGAGAAGCGCTAAGAGCCCCTCAGGTAAAAGAGATATTCAGATCTCATTTTGGAGATGTATGTAGAGCAGAAGAGAAGAGAGAGAGAGAGAGAGAGAGAGAGAGAGATCGGGAATACCTTGTAATTACAGGCCTTTGCCATTAATATAAACAGAGCAGTTTTTCCTGCATTATTCTGTCATATATGCATGTCTGTGTGTGTTCCTTGTTTATGCTGTGAATGTATATGTTATATGGATGCATTTTGCAAGGGTTGGGTTAATTTTAGGTTGAGGTATTTGAGGTTTCACACCAGGAGGGTGTGACAGAACATTGAGGTTCTGATAGCCGTGCATAGGAGGATGCACTTCTGAACTCTGAGGAGTCAGACAGAGACGTGCTGAGGCACAGGACAGGAATCATCAATTCAGTAAGAAGACCTTTGAGGTTGATGAACACCTCAAGAGGTAAGGTTGTTTTGCTGAGACACAGTTGTAGACAGAATATATTAGGAGTTCTATAAAGGCTCTGCCAAGTGGGCATTGAGCGTAAGCACGAGGTGCTGGAGGGAGAACTCCATTGTGAGTTCGAAGAGACCAGAATCACTGAGGATTCTGAGGGCTCTGCCAGGAGGGCATTGAGCAGGTGCAAAAGGTGCACAGGAAGAAAAAATTACTGAACGTTCTGTGGAGAAGATACTCCGCCAGGAGGGCGTTAAGAAAACGTGCAAGCAGGCACAGGAGAACAGAGAACTCTTTGAGTTCTATTACTTGGAGGAAGAGTCCACTAAGGGAACTTCCACTAGGTTGCTGAATACCCAGAAGTCTCAGTAAGGAGGTTTCTTGAGCAAACAGAGAGACAAGAAGGCATCTAAATATTCTCCATCTGTGGAAGGAGAAGAAAGGTAAAATCCCCCAAGGAGTCTGAGTACTCATAGGAGCTCAGGACAGATAGCGCTTTGCGCATGCGGACTTCACAGAGGCGTGGGAGTCAAAAGAGTCCCTTGAGGATTCAAAGAAATGAAAACTCAGGAGGAGTCGGAATTTTATATGCATGGTGAAGCTCACGGTTCGGGAGCTCATTGGAGAAAGAAGCCAAGACTGAGTTATTGGAGAAATAAAAATTCTTCCAAGTTGGGAGAAGGTGCGCACAGTTCAGTCTTAGGAGGAGGAGCGCATAGAGGAATACAAATCTGGGTCGTCAGATCTGGAGCGGAAATATCGTCATCCGTCGGATCAGGCTAGAGCTGTACAGAGAATAGCAGTCGGGATATTGACCATCGGGAGATCGTAGCTCTCGCGGTCGTGAGCATCAGGACATCAATCGCCACGAAATCCCGACAAAAATCTGAGCCATCCATTGGTAGAGGACACATCGCGAGTATCAGTGCCATCGGCATTTGACAAATCGATAAATCGGCATTCCCATGGACAAGAGATCGGGTAAATCCTAGGAGAAAACCCCGACACCATCGGAGCCGTCCATTCAGAGGGACAGGTGTCAAGAATCGGACGAGAGTCGCAAATCGGGAAATCGGAGTTCCCGAGGACAAGAGATCCGGGGTATCTAAAGTCCCAAAATCCCGACGAGATCGGGATCGTCCATTAGAGGGACGCGTGGCAATCATCTAGCACCACCGGAGAAGACCGTCAAGAGGGTTTCATCAACATATCGGGAATCGGGATATCAGAGATCCTGAACACAAAGGTTTCGTGCATCACAGAATCATGATACGCGATTTCCCGATAAGGTCTAGGAGCGTGGGCCACACCGAGTGTCAGGAGGACAGGTGGCAAAGGATCGGCGCCATCGGCACTTTGTCCATCAGGATATCGGAGATTCTGGGGACATGATGTTTAGGCATTTTGAATTCGCGATCTGTGAAACCCCGATCAGTGGGGAACAGCTGTCAACATAGCAGCGGAGGAGGACAAAGCCGTAGGGAAGACGCGTGTCAAGCATCCAGGGGAAGTCGGGGATCGGCAAATCATGATTCCCGTATACATGCGCACATTGACACTGCAACCACCGAAACTCTGATGGAGAGTATGGCTGCGGTCATATACGAGTAGGAAATCGATCCTGTGAGCGGGTGAGTTGAGGTGTCGACCAACAGGGTCCTGCATCACTCTTCCATGGAAGGCGCTGGAGTTGGGGGGGGGGTTTTGTCTCCTGCTCAGGAAACCATATCTTTGTCATACAAATTAGAATTTGAAGCTACCAATAATGTGGCAAAGTATGAAGCTCTTGTCCTAGGGTTAAGAGCCGTAAGGGAAATGGAAATTCAGGAGGTAGCAGTGTTCGAAGATGCAGAGTTGGTGTTCCAACAGATCAGAAATGCCTATCAGGCTAAGCATCCTCAACTCAGGAGATACAGAAATGAGGTGTGGGACCTAGTTGATAGTCTCTTCTCAGCATTTAACATTTCTTTCATCCCAAGAGAAGAGAACACGATGGCAGATTCCTTGGCTACATCAGCAAGTAATTTCAGAGTACCCTTGCTGCCTAAATGCAAATATGATGTAGAAGTGAAATACAGGCCCTCCATACCTAACAACTTCAAACATTGGAAGGTATTCGAGGACGATCTCGAGATCAAGAAGTTCTTGGAGAATGTCGAAGAATTTTCAGAGATGCACATTGACCAAGACTCTGTCTCTGAAGAAAATCTTGATGGGGGTAATTTTTTGAATAAGATTGCAGAGCGTAACATTGTGCAGCTGCCCAGTAATCATATTCCAAGGGGACTGGTTCCTTTGGAAAGGATTTTTGATAGAAATGATGTTTCATTAAAGGGAGAAACATCGAAGGATGACATTGGTACTATTCAGTGCAACATTGGGACTGAGAGTGAGCCCAAGTTTGTCAAATTGTCGAGAAATCTGACAAATGAGCATAGGTCTGAATACATTGGACTTTTGAGGGAATTTGCTGATGTTTTCGCCTGGACCTATGAAGACCTCAAAACCTATGACACCTCTGTCATTGAGTGTAAAATCCCATTAAATGAGGAGGCAAAGCCATTTAGGCAAAAGCTGAGATAGATCAATCCTATGCTGCTGCCTATCATGGAGAGGGAAGTGAAGAAGTTGCTTCAAGCTCAGATCATTGTACCACTGAGATATTCAAAGTGGGTGGCCAACTTTGTGCTAGTAAGGAAAAAGAATGGAGAGATCTGACTCTGTGTAGATTTCATAAACCTGAACAGGAGCTCACGAAAGGATAACTACCCCTTACCAAAGATGGAACATATACTACAGAAGGTAGCAGGAGCCTCCAGGATGTCCATGATTGATGGTTTCTCTGGCTACAATCAAGTCTTCATTCTGCTTGAGGACAGGGAAAAGACAACATTCACCACTCCATGGGGCACATTCATGTATGCCAAGATGCCATTTGGATTAATGAACATGGGGGCAACGTTCCAGCGTGCCATGGACATGGCTTTCGTCAGGGAAAAGGATAAATTTGTGGTCATTTATCTAGATGACATCACAGTGTTCTCAAAATCTGATAAAGAACATCGTCATCATCTCAGGAAGGTTTTCTTGAAATGCAGAAATTTTGGCATCTCATTAAACCCCAAGAAATCTTTGTTCGCCATGCAGGAGGAAAAGTTATTAGGCCACATAGTATCAGTAGAAGGAGTCAGAATTGACCCCAACAGAGTTGAGGCGATACAAGCCTTATCGATCCTGAGGTCCAAGGAGGAGGCCCAATCTTTGCTCGGTAAAATTAATTTTCTGAGGAGGTTTGTGCCTAACTTTGTTGAGGAGGTAAAGCTTATAACAGTCATGTTGAAGAAAGGAAATGAAGTAAGGTGGACCCCTCAATCACGACATTCCTTTGAGCAAATCAAGAAGGCCCTGACTGAAGCTCCTGTGCTTATCAGTCTCGACTACTCAAAGGATTTCCTTATTTTTTCCTTTGCCTCACCTGACACGGTGGTTGTTGTTCTATTACAGACAAACGACATTGAATTAGAGAAGCCTATTGCTTATTTCAGCCGAGCATTGAGAGATGTCGAAGTCAGCTATGACACTATGGAGAAGCAGGCCTATGCTCTGGTAAAATCTCTCAAGGCTTTTAGAACCTACGTCCTGCAGTCAAAGATCATCGCCTATGTCCCCTCGGCTGTTGTTAAAGACATTCTTATTCAGCCTGACCTAGACAGGAGGAGGAGCAAATGGATAGCCAAAATCCTAGAATTCGACCTGGAAATAAGGCCCACCAAATTGATCAAAGGTCAAGGTTTAGCCAAGCTGTTGGCTGAAGCAAACTGTCAAGCTCTGGGGATAAGTTTCGTAAACGAATGCTCAGGAATTCCACAAAGTCGACTGTCTGAAATAGACCCTCGAATAGAGCCCCCATTAGCTCGATGTCCTTGGTATAAGGATGTCATATACTTTCTGCAAGAGTTGCGGCCCCCGGACGGCCTGCAAAGGAACAAAGAAAGAGTTCTGAAGATCAAGGCAGTCAGATACTGCCTGATCGATCAAGTGTTATATTGGAAAGACCCCCTAGGGGTGATTTTAAAATGCATGAGTCCACGAGAGGCCCAAATGATCGTGGTTGAATTTCATAGTGGCCTGTGTGGAGGGCACCATTTCTGGAAAGTCACATACCACGAAATGCTTAGGGCTGGATACTACTGGCCTACCATGTTCACTAACGTCTGCAAAGGGGTCAGAGCCTGCATCCAATGTCAAAATTTTGTAGGAAAGCAACAGCTCAAGTCTCTGCCATTAAATCCGGTGGTGGTTTCAGGACCTTTCCAGTAGTGGGGCCTAGATTTCATTGGAGAGATTCACCCTGCTTCCAGTGGGCAGCACAAGTGGATCCTGACTGCTACAGATTTCTTTACCAAGTGGATTGAAGCTATCCCTACCAAGAGTGCTTCCCACAAGGTAATCATTAGATTCCTAAAGGACCTCATCACGAGATTCGGCTGCCCGAGTAAAATTGTCACCGACAATGCAGCCGCTTTTGGGTCCGATCCATTGGCCAAGTTCTGTGAGCAGTTTAGAATCAAGCTGATTCACTCCACCCCATATTATCCACAGGGAAACGGTTTGGCAGAATCCTCCAACAAAAGCCTGATAAGGATCATCAAAAGGCTGTTGGAAGACAACAAGAAGTCCTGGCATTCCAGATTAAATTTTTCTCTATGGACTGACCAAGTGACTACAAAGAGATCTATCGACGTCTCTCCTTTCCAATTAGTCTATGGGGCGGAGGCTATTTTCCCTTCTCATTTATCCATTCCTGTAGCAAAATTCCTCCAAGACCATCAGGAGGAGCCTGATGACATGATCAGAAGGATTCATCAACTAGTGGAGGTCCAGCAGGCCAGGGAGCAGACAGTGGACAGAATTCAGGGCCATCAACAAAAGATCAAGCAGGTTTTCGATAAGAAGGCCAAGAAGGATCGGTTCCAGATAGGAGACCTGGTGCTGAAATGGGATGCTTATAAACAAGATAAGGGCAAACACAGCAAATTCGAAGCCCTTTGGATCGTCCCTTTCAAAATCTATGAGACTTTCTCCAATAACACGTACAGGTTGCGAGGTTTGGAAGGTGAAGAATTTTTCAGCAGCCCAGTGAATGGGAATTTTCTGAAGAAATATTTTGTTTGAGTCTCAGGTGGCTCCTTTGTTTGTAAATATTGTCCTTTTTGTTTCTTTGTTCGTTTTTGTTTTTATTTTTTGGCTTAAATAATGACTCCATAGCCCAACAGCAAGGCACTGGAACTGCAAAATGAGTCCTTAGAGCATCGCGGGGACGACTCTATCCCCCATGGAGCCTGATGTTAGTAACAATTTTGGTATCGGGGCACAAAGGTACACAAGTCTGCAGGATTTCCCGGGAAGCGCCCAAGCCGAGCACGGAGGAACCTCTTTTCAATTACAATTCGAGCGAATGGGCGAAGTTTTGCTGACAACCACCAAGATCCACCTATAAAGTTGATCAATGGTCGCCGCGATTTCAGGACTGCCAAGTTGCCCCGGGGTTAATGCGAGAGGTAGCTCCTATAATTCAAGACAAATCTGGGTCGTCCGATCCAATTAGGAAAGGTGGCTTCCATTCAATGTATCAGGGATCGGAGTTTCGGTAAACAAGGAGGTTCCCATTTGTTGCAGTTGAGATCGTCGATCGATGAAATGATGAAAGCGCCTTTGAAGCCGAGCCCATGGTCCAAGCGCTAAGTCACTTCAAGCGAGCATGTAAACGAGGGTGGCTCCCTTTTAAATATTGAATGCCCTCTCGTCCATTCATCCTAAGGACACGTGGCGCAAGATCTAGCCGTGTCGGCGTTTCGACATTCGAGAGTTCGTATGGTAAAGGTTTTATGTCTTTGAACATCACAAAACCCCGAACCCCGATAGCGCCTAAAGCACCAAAACTGGGGCCTGCGACATCACGAAGCATTTTCAGTCGTCCATCTAAAGGGAACACCTGGCAACAAATTGATCCATCTCGGCGTTTCGCCCATCGCGACTCCAAAACGCGAAGAGCAGCTCCGTTATATTCCGATGCGCGAGGTGCCAGGAAAGTCTCGGACCCGGGCCTACATTATGGTCGGGAGAGTTAAGAGCCATCAGATCTAGAGGGATGCGTGGTGTTAGATTAAGCCGTCTCGGCATATCGCTCATCGCGATTTCGATCAGCAAGGATCAGCCCCTTCATATTCGCGAACGCCGAAAGTGCCTTGGGAATAGGCACGTGGTCACAGGTTGTGGTCACTTGGAGGAAGAAAGGAACTGTGTAAAGAAGGCCGAGGGGATCGTCTCGATCTACAGGCACCATCGGATCCAACCTCCATACTGTTTCTCACCTGGAGTAAATGACGGCAAGAGAGGGTGGTTGAAACCTCCCTTTCATTCATTAAGTGAGGGAATGGAGGGTCTGGCAAGCCGTCTGCCCGAAGAGGTCTTGTGTATCGATTTTCTCAAAGAAGCCATGCCAAAGTCCTCGACTCGACATAGAAGTCTATGCATGCTATCCCAACACTTAATGGCTCATCTACCCTCCTTGCAGGAGCCATGCGTAGTTAAGATGGCACTTAAAGAAAGATATCAGTACGAGTTTGACTAAAGGGACACCAAGATTTTGGGTGACTGGACACGCCTCTGTGAGGTGAATTTTCCTGAGTATATAGACTCATTCTTTGTATTTTTGGAAGCATGGATGGTTGAGCAAAGCTTCCGATTGTAAGGTTTTGATGAAGCGTTGGTCGCTCTGGTTAATGTAAGAGGCATTTGAGATTTCTTACTTTATGGATGTCAGCGTCCCTTCCATTTCTTTGTTTACTGTATTAGAACAACTTGGAATTGGAGGATCCAGTCGAGCTGTGGATGTTATAGGAAGATGTAGGTTGGATCACTGTAATAGTCACATTGTTTCTAATCGGTTCTTGTGATGTTCTCAGCGCTGAAATGACTTGGAATTGAAGGATTCAGTCGAGTCACCCCTCAACTCTTTGAAACTCTGGACCAAGAGGATCTTGGCTTCTAAGTTTTTCTTCTTCGATCTTCCGAAGGCCTATTGCCCAAGGAAGTCTTACTCTCCCTTCTTACAAGTCTTCCATCTACCACCCTTTAATCAACTTATTGACAGAAATTGGATGAAGACCTCCCTTGCTTTCTACATACCAAACCTAGTTTCCCGAGTTAAAGCTATAGTTTCTCGAGTTTCCATCCATCTGATCACCCCATTAAATAAATCGTGACATAAAACTGATGGGCGTTAGGATCTGCTCCTGCAAGCAATCCAGGGGTGACTTCTAGCGCTAACATTATTAACCATTTTGATAATTGACACTAACTATTTTATCTGTGTTGAGTATAATGTTCACACCATTTTAGAGTTTGCAAGTTGTTTAATTGTCAAAATCAAATTATTATGAATTAGAATGCAACATAGTAGTACAATTTGATTTATGTCAAATATAATAAGGAATGTTTGGGAAAACTCACTTCAAACTATATTGCAAGACTTGTCTAATATTTATTCGTGAAGTGTTTAAACTTTTCATATTGAAAATAATACTAATTACTTACTTCAATATGGTTTTAATATACCAAGTCTAGAAAATGTTTTTAAGTGCATTATTGGATTTGATTATGCAAGGTTCATATAGTGAGAAGTTATATTGATCCAAAAAACGCATTGAAAAGTTAAATATTGAATGGTGTCATGTAATTTGCATAACACATCGTCATATAAATACATTGAAGTTGAACCAAAATTTGCATATATGTATTAAATAATATAAAACTCCTCAAAAAATAATATGAAGAGAATATTTTCTCATATGGGGTGCCACGTTGCATAGGGAGGCCACGTCACCTGCCCTAGACCCAAGCCATTAATATGGAAGTTCGGCACCCTTCCCCTCACCATTAAATGGAAGGAGGCCATTACTGCCCGACGAGAAGAGAAGGACAGTTCCATCGCGTGAGTAGAATGGTCGCCATAAGGTGTAATGGAAGTGGGAATATCCGTACAGAGGTCATTTATGGCCTCAACATTATCCTCCCACTCAGACAAGGATGAATCCATCTTACCTTTTCGCTCCACTAACTCTGATGCTCTAAGAAATGGCGTTGCATCCAGTCGGCTCCCATCACTCTTACCCTAGACATTAGCACCCTCTCTGACCCCGTCATTCCAAGGGAAAGAGGAAAGTTGTAAAGCGGCATGGCCCTGCCTGGTACATCTTTTATGCTAGACAACGGAGGGCATAGAGACTGGAGCATGCCATGTCCATATCCTAGACTCAGCGACTAGATAAGCCCAGAATGCCACCAATGGAATACGTGGAGGGAGAGACTCTAGAGTAACCTATCCAGGTCCCTCTGGAATCCCTCCTCTTCATAATACAAGATTTTGGCCAGGAACCACCACTCTTCTTCCATCCAGAGAATCTCGCGCTAGTCTTTGAGCTCAGAAGCCACATGGATGATCAAATTCATCGGGACACCCTCATGCATAAACAAATCGACATGCTTTACGAGGCCTACTTGAATGCATTAGCATCCCAGTGTTGTCTAACATGTGCGATACCATTCATGCTTCATCCCAGGGATGACCCCCTTAGAGGTGATCTGAGCGACACGACCTCAGGTGCTAATGGCTAATCCACTTTCTTTGGCTATCACAAGCATTCTCATCTTGGCTCCTTGCACTGCCATGGTGCAGTTTTACAGTTATGTATTTTGTGTTTTGTTTATGTCTTTTGTCTGTCTTAGTTTCCTAGAACAATGTTGCAAAGACTTAAATCCACCACCTTATCTGGTTTCCATTTGGTAGGGAAAATGGAGGATTTTCATTTTGAACAATGACATCGCAGTCTTCCACCTGTACCAGTTTCTGCTAATTTGGTAGAACAACTGGTAAACTATAGCCATGTGGCCTTTTTGTACTGAAAAGTAATATAATAGGAATTTCCCCCTTTTTATTCACAAAAAAAAAATATGAGGAAAATATTTGATATACAACAAACATTTAAAAATGTATCTTCATGTATATTAGTAGATCCTTCAAAGGAAAAAATTACATTCATGAATCATATCCACATGATCTCATGGTATTCATTCAAGTAGATCAATTACAACTTCTACACCACATTTATTTATGTTGGTATTCTTGCAATCTTCTTTTTTTGGCATCCATGCCCAAACTATGGTATTAATTGGAATAGATCCAAGTTCTGTGTCATTAGGATTTGATACCAAATATTGTTCTGATATTTTTCCCTTGTATTTCCCTTAACTAGGCTTCCACCATGAACATTTGCATGAAGAGTCTCACTTTGATCGTATTGGAAGATATTCAACGTGGCTTTTTCCATCCAAATCATCTCCCATTCATTCTCATTTCCTAATATACCTAGCAACATCTTTCCTTTCTCAACATCAATCATAGGATTGAATGTTGTCTTTGGATTTTTGCACTTGGGTCCAACATATACTAGTGCATTACAGTTAGCATTGACAATTTGCCTTGCCTTGGGAAAATACTCCTTAGAATATGAATCACTTCCTTCCACTATTGTATGATCATTGTACATTTCATCTAATGTATCAAGACCTCTTTCCCAATACTCTACTCTATTTTTCCATTCCTCTATAACAATTGGTGAATCATCATTATCGATAATGTCTTTCCACATTTTTATGTATGATGTTATTCCTTCCTTTAGTTCAATTAAAGAGATATCATTATCTTTGGGACATAAGAAAGATTTCCTCCTTGTGGAAAATTTAGGTTGACCTTCCTCGTATATATTCCACAACTCAACTGCTTCTGACCACTCAATATCTCTAATGGATTCTTTGTACCTTAGTACTGGAACATCATTGAGTACAAGAAATTGGAAGTACTGGACATTAAGATGTCTAACTAGTGCTTTTTGTTCTTCCTTGATGTATCCTTTAAGGAAACTTTTGAAGTCATACACCTTGTCAATCAGTGTAGGTGGAAAGACTCATTTTTCTTCAATCGTGCGATATGTATCCATCATTTCAGGTAAATAATATATCTATTTAATTTTCAAGTTGGAAGAAATTCTTCAGTAGGTTCCATCTATGTMTCCATGATTGTGTCCCATAAGCAAGAACCCAACCTCAATAGTGATGAAGACGTGAAGTGCAGTTAAAAGTGATAGAAACATGAAAAGATAACAATTCTTATTATCACTTGTTGCATTGTCCAACTATAACAACAAATGTGGAGGAATAGGTTTAAAATCAACATTCTAATTTTTATATCTTCCATGAGATATAAAATCATCCTTGTACACTCCACATTTTGAGTAAATACAATTTTCTAGTAATGCATTTGAGAGTGGGTTTCTAGAACTTCCACTCTCATAAAGAAAATCACCATACGTATCAAGGTGTGTGTCTTGAAGGTCCCTCAAGCACTTTTCAATGGATGTAATGGTAAATTGTGATCCCATATGTACAAATGGTAGGGAGAAATGACCAAAAGCTCGTGTCTTAGGCCCATGTGTTAGCATACAAGTCAATGACAAACCCAAGTTTGTTCCTACAATAGATTTCAATTTGACACGTAGTCTTGGGATTGAAGTCTTTGTTTTATCCATTATCATGGATACTTCTCAAATACACCTTTGGAAACCACCCTAACATAATTATGTGGGAATAGTAGAAATATCTTGCACACATAACAATCTTGTTATGATTATTCAATCTACCTTGTGCCTTTTCTTCCAACTCTTTTGTAGTTGTTGACTTCATCTGTCCTTTCGACACAATGCATTCACGACATTTACTGAAGTTGGTATTCTTTGAGAATGCCACATCTCAAAAATGAGTATTCCAGATCTTTCTCATTTTTGGTTGTGATATTGATGGGTATTTGAGCTTTTTAAGAGCCTCGTTGATCTCATTTAACAAAGAAATTTGTGTGTAAGTAGAAGGAAATAATGTTAAAGGAGAAAACCTTACGTCTTCAACTTGATGTGTTTGGTTTGGTGAATAACCTTAATTATGCATTACAATTATGTGTAATATTTGTAATGCCCATATATATATATATACACATTGTTATCCTCATAAGCAATTTATTTCTTAACTAAGACAATACCTATTTAGCATAATATTGATATTCATACCAGCGACTTCAGCAATTTAGATTCATAAAATATTAACGACTTCATAGTAGAATAAAATAAATGCATAATTTAACAGGTTACCTAGTTCTGATGCTAAGTTCTGTTGCCAGCTGCCTTTCTACTGCTGCTCTCCTGCTACCTGCTACACAGTCCATTCCTGTTGCAAACACAGAAAAATTGCCCAAAACTATCGTCCACCCTGGCAGCTAGGAAAACGACCTAGCTCCAGGATATCTACGGATATCCTGGCCCTCCGAGCCCAAAACCTCTAGCAACTCGGTGCCTGCTTGATCAATATGTCACAACCAGCAAATCTCGTGCCTCGATCTGAGCACACCACTCTCACAGCCCCTCTCAACTCTCTGTAATACCCAGAGCTCTCCCAACTCATGGCCAACTTCTCGTAGAATTATTTCTCCTTCCAACTCCTTCCTCCCTTATCCCTCCTTCATCGACTCCCCCCGACATTTACCTCCTCACCTAACTCCTTTATTACGCTTATCCATTCCCATTAATTCTTTCATCTTCTCGGGATTCTTATTTTATCCCTTGTTGTATACGCAATCTACTTTGTATCATATTCCATTAATTAAATACCTTATCCCATTTATTTAATGCTCCATATCTTTTATTTAATGTTTGTTATCCCACTTATATACGTAAGTTTTAATAATTTAGATTATCAACCCTATTAATTCTTTACTCACATA
>ML777934.1:657788-674766 GCA_009831015.1 Picea engelmannii | reverse complement strand
AGTACTCGGCCCAATATCTCAGGGCACTAACTAAGGAGGATAGACCGTACCCTTAGTCGTACTACCCGACTACCCAGGTACTAGAGAGTATCTTCCCAAGTGTTGTTCTCGGTGACATTATAGCAGTCCGACGGCCGATAGGTTTATCTAAAGAGGGATTCAGGAAATCTAGGTCGATCCGTACACAGGTGTTGTCTGATGTGCTACCACTCGAAGGGGTACCAACAGGGGTTACAAGGGTGGCCAATAGATGTGCGCTTAAGAACCACTTGTATTTCCTGCATGTATGAATCCCTCAACCGCGGGTTTATACGCGTAACGACATATCTCTGTGGCTTAAAGACGTCGTAATACGTCTCTACCCTGAAAAAATATACCCACAATTTCTGCCAAGGAAAGTGCTCTGATACCACTTGCAAGATACCAGATATATAAAATATGCAGAACAGAAATAAAATGCTAGAAATGGCAGAATAATAGTAAAATATCCAGCATAGTCTTCACAATACATAGAAATTATATACGAAATAGTAATAGAAAAAGCACTTTGATTCAGAAAGAAATGTTCACAGGCCTCTTCGAGGGGGCAACCTCCAGTCGAGCAGCTCTCTGTTACAATAATCTCCAAGATAGGGTTCTCATACCCTCGCCCCTTATTTATACTAAATCTTTCTATTAAGAGAAACATCTAAAGGAATATCCTTCTAGAAGCGGAAGCTTCTATTAGGTCTTCTTACATCCGCCTTATTCTATTTTATTGAAAGGCCTTATTAATATTGACCTTTATTACATCCGAATACATTGATCTAACTATGTGTGGGTTAGGACCTTAACAAAATATGATTCTAGCCAAATCGCATAAGATTCCAATGCACCATCTAATGTATGCTCAAATCATGTTGGATGTGGTAGAGGAGCATAATTTTTTAACATATTCTCAATTATAAACAATATGCATGCTTTATTCACCATCCTTCCATCCAACTTATGACTAATATTTGTATTGAATATGGAGCCCTAACCCACCTTCAAACCACATTGATTAACATCTTCCTTGTCTCCAATAGAAAATGCACAAGAATATTTTCACCTGTACACCAAATTAAAGAAACTTAGTATTTTCTTAAAAAAAAACATTCAGTATACTACCAATAACACTTAACAGTATTTTCTAAAAAAATCATTTAGTATACTATCAATAACACTTAACACATGCTTTGATATTTTGATTTACCTATGTTGTGCCTCAAATCCATGATCTTCCATGGATGTATGTCCCCTTCATCAACATATTCCATAATCAAATGTGGTTGAGTGACATCAAATATCAAAACTATAGCATAGCCTGCATTAACCCTTTCTCCACCATAAAAAGTCCCAATGTCTATAGATTCAACCCTTCCTAGCCCAATAACTTGACCATTAATTAGGAGGTCAACATAGTCCCCTTTTGTCAAAATTATATTTTCCATTGTATCTCCTATGAATTGTTTAACACACAATTGAATTGTAATTTGTAATTAAGGTTAAACCACGTAAAGTGTCTCTTATTCTTTAGCAAAAGCACAACCTTCAAAAAAGAAATATAGTTGTAGTAATTAAAAATTGTATGGCAATGATTTTGTATGCCATGAAAAACCTTTCCCCGCCATCCACCAAAAGGCACTTTACATATAAATTACACATAAAATATATATGAAGACCTAACAATTAGAGATCCAAGTAGTATTATAGAATGAAAAATATCAACTCATATTAAACCAACAAGTTCATATTTAACTACAGAGATGGAATTTGTTTTATTGATGTATGTGTATGAATTGTGCTCATAAGACATTTGCAGAAATTGTAGAACCACAAAGTCCTTTGGAAAATCAAAGAAAGTCCAACATGGATGTTATGTTATATGTTAAGTAAGTCCCATGAGAAGGAGCAGTGACATTTATAGCTAGCTTTGTGGGGATTTTTAGTGTCTAAACATGATAAATTGGAAGCCAAGCTAGACATTTTCTTCCAAATAGAATTTTTGTTAATATAAATACTAGATCATTCTCATTTTTATTCCAAGAGTTAGGAACTCTCATTTTGAATCTTTACTTCGAATGTTAGGACTCCCTACCTAAACTCATCTGAGGACATACTGTTTAAGATGGACACATAGGGATGTTGAACTTTAGAACCTCAAAAAGTGTAGATTTAAGTTTTTTCAAACAATTATGTTGATTAGGTAGAGTGTGTATTGTACCTCTAGCCATTAGTGAAATTATTTTTGGAAGCTTTTAACTATATAATAAATATGTCATATTATTTAGGAGAAAAATAATACATCTTGTTAAAATATTTTCAATTGTTACTTTAATAGTTGCAATTGTGAATTGGAAGCAAAGTATAGTATACTTAATCATACATTATTCAGAAACTTCAAAATTGTACAAAGATCACACTATTTTATGTGGCTTAAAATATTATGATTGGATCATTGTGCTTGTGCCAAGAGGAAAACTATAAACCATTATCTTTTATTCCAGCTCAAGCACAAGTGCAAAACCAACAACAACATCATATTTAAATACACTACTTATTGTGTCATCGTGGATCTTTGTAGCTTGTTCCAGTTCCAATAATGGACACACTCAAAGATAGAACAATAACCATAGTGATCATTAGGACAAAGGAACCCTTGAAGAATTGATTTCACAAGCATAATCACATTACCAACAACAAAATTACACCATGAAAGAAAGTTAGCACTTGTTATATTCCCTTCTAGCACAAACATAAATGCATTCCCAACAACAATATTGCACCATGAAGGAAAGTTAGTGCTTTCTATCTTTCCTTCTAACACATTGCCAACATCTACATTGCACCATGAAGGAAAATTTTATTTCTAGCATGAGGACAACAACATTGGCCACACCAACATTACACAATGAAGGAAAGTTAGCCAATGCTATTTTTCCTTCTAGCACCAGCACAAACGTTTTTTCTAGCACAAACACAATAGCATTTTCCATAACAACATTGAACAATAAAGGAATACTTGTAAATGCTATATTTTCTTCTAGCATCAGTAGAATCACATTGAAAACAACAACACTACACCATGAAGGAAAGCTAACATCTTCTATCTTTCCTTCTAACATATTGGCAATAAGAACATTGCACCGAAGGAAAATTTTCTTTCTAGCATAAGCTCAACAACATTTCCCACACCAAAATTGCACAATGAAGGAAAAATAATGCATGCTAGATTTATTTCTATCATCGGTACAAGCAAATTTCCAACAACAACACTGCAATGTGAAGGAAAGCTAGTTCCTACTATTCTTTCACAAGCATCAATGCATTTCCAACAATAACATTCCACTAATAAGGAAAGATAGTGGACGCTAGCCTTCCTTTTAGCACAAGAACAAGTGTATTTCATATAAAAAAATTATACTATAAAGGAAACTAACACATGCCAGTTTTCATTCTAATACAAGAAAAAGTGCATTTCCAAGAAATACATTGCATCATGAACAAAAGCTAGTAGGTGTTAGTTTTCCTCTAGCATAAGCACAAATAGATTTCCAATAAAAACATTTCACTGTGAAGGGAAAAAAAATTGTAGCACAAGAACAACAACATTTTCCACAACAACATTGCACCATGAAAGAAAGCTAGCACATGTTAGTTTTTCATCTAGCACCATCACAAGTGCATTTCCAACAACAACATTGCACCATGAAGGAAAGCTAGCATATGCTAGCTTTCCTTCTTGCAAAAGCATCGACACATTTCCAACAATAAAATTCCACTATGAAGGTAATCTAGCGCACGCTAGATTTCCTTCTAGCACAACCACAAGCGCATTGCCAACAACAACATTGCATTGTGAGTGAAATCTAGCACATGCTATCTTTCCTTCTAATAAAAACAAAAATGAAAACTAACACATTCTAACTTTCCTTCTAGTACAAGCACAAGTGCATTGCCAAGAAATAAATTGCATCGTAAAGAAAAGACAACACTTGCTATCTTTCCTTTGGCTTTCCTTATAACATAAGAACAAGCACATTGTCAACAACAATATTGCACCATGAAGGAAAGCTATCCCATGCTAGTTTTCCTTACAACACATTGACAACAACATCATTGCACCGAGAATGAAATCTTCCTTTCTAGCACAAACACAACAACATTGCCCAAAATAACTTTACACAATAAAGGAATACTTGTACATGCTAGTTTTCCTTCTAGCACAAGCAAAAGCGCATTTTGAACAACATTGTTCCACTATGGAGGAAAGTTAGCATGTGCTAGATTTCCCTCTTGCACAAGAACAAATGCATCTCGAGAAACATCATTCCACCGTGGAAGAAAGCTAGTGTGTGATAGTTTTCCTCCTTGTACAAGAACAAGTGCATCTCGAACAACATCATTCCACCATGGGGGGAAATTATCACGTGTTATATTTCCCTCTTTCACTAGAACAAATGCATCTCGAACATCATTCCATTCTATGGGAAATCTAGCACTTGATATCTTTTCTTCTTGCACAAGCACAAGTGCTTCTCGAAGAAAAGCATTCCACCATGTGATATATTTCTATCTTGCACAAGCAAAAGTACATATCTAACAACATCATTCCAAGGTGGGGGAAAGATAGCACGTGATAGCTTTCCCTCTTGCATAAGTACAAGAACTTATCGAAAAATATCATTCCACCCATGGGAAAGCTACAAACTAACTTTCCCTCTTGCACAAGTACAAGAACATCTCGAAAAATATCATTCCACCCATGGGAAAGCTATCGTGTACTAGTTTTTTCTCTTTCAAAAGCAAAAACGCATATCAAACAACATCATTCCATCGAGGGGGGAAAGCTAGCATGTGCTAGCTTTCCTTCTTGTAAAATCACAATCACATATCGAACAAAATCATTCCACCATGGGGGGAAGGTAGCACATGCTATCTTTCCCTCTTGTGGAAGCACAAGTGCATCACAAATATCATTCCACCATGGAGGAAAGATAACATATTCTAGCTTTCCGCCTTGCAAAAGTGAAAGCGCATATCAAACAACATCATTCCAGTGTGGGTGAAAGCTAGTATGTGCTATCTTTCCCTTTTGCATAAACACAAATGCATCTCAAACAACAACATTCCATCATGGGGAAAATCTAGCATGTTCTAGATTTTCGTCTTGCACAAGCACAAAAGCATCTTGAATGAAATCATTCCAATGCGGTGGAAAGATAGTGTGCTCTATCTTTTTGTCTTGCACAATAACATCTTGAACAACATCCCATCGTGGAGAAAATCTAGCGCATGCTAGCTTTCCCTCTTAGACAAGAAAAAGTGCATATTGAATAACATCATTCCACCATGAAGTAAAGATAGTGTGTGCTAGCTTTCCCTCCTTCACAAGAACAATGTCATCTCGAACAACAAAATTCCACTATGGGGGAAAGCTAGCATGTGCTAGCTTTCCCTTCTTCACAACCACAAGTTCATCTCAAACAACATCATTCCACTGTGGTGGAAAGCTAGCACATGCTATCTTTCCATCTTACACAAGCACAAGCGTTTCTCAAACAACATCACTCCACCATGGGGGAAAGCCGATGCATGCTAACTTACCATCTTACACAAGCACAAGTGCAACTTGAGAAACATCATTCCACCATGGGGGAAATCTAGCACGTGCTAGCTCTTGCACAAGCGCAAGCACATCTGGAAAAGTATCATTCCACCATGGGGGAAATATAGAGAGTGATAGCTTTCCCTCTTGCACAAGTGTAAGTGCATCTTGATCATCATTCCACCATGGTGGAAATCTAGTGCATACTAGCTTTCCCTCTTTCACAAGCACAAGCACATCTCAAACAAAATCATTCCAGTGTGTTAGCTTTCCCTCTTTCATAAGCACAAGTTCATATCGAACAACATTATTGCACTATGTCATAGCTTTCTCTCTTGTACATGCACAAATACATATTGAAAAACATCATTCCACCATAGGGGAAAGCTGACACGTGCTAGCTTTCCCTCTTTCACAAGTATGAGCACATCTCAAAAAATATCATTCTACCCATGGGAAAAATAACACGTGCTAGATTTTTCTCTTTCACACACACAAGTGCATCTGTAACAACATCATTCCACTAGGGGGGAAAGCTATCATGTGATAGCTTTCCATATTGCACAAGCACGAGTGCATCTCGAACAACATCATTCCACTATGGGGGAAAGCTAGTGCATGCTAGTTTTTCCTCTTGCAGAAACACAAGGGCATCTCAAACAACATCATTCCACTGTTAGGGGAATCTAGTGCGTGCTAACTTTCCCTCTTACAAAAGTGCAAGCGCATGTTAAACAACATCATTCCACTATGGGGGAAAGATAGCACGTACTAGTTTTCTCTTTGCACAAACACAAAAGTATCTCAAACAACATCATTCCACCATATGGAAAGCTAGAGCGTACTAGATTTCCATATTGCACAAACACAAGCTCATCTCAAACATCATTCCATTGTGGGGGAAATCTATTGCGTGCTAGTTTTCCTTATTGCACAATCACAACTGAATCTCGAACAACATCATTTCACTGTGGGGGAAAGCTAGCGCATGTTATATTTCCATCTTGCATCTCAAACAACATCATTCCATTATGGGGGAAAGCTAGTGTGTGATAGCTTTCTCTCTTGCACAATCACAAGCACATCTCAAACAAAATCATTATGTCATGGGAAAAGCTAGCACATGCTAGCTTTCCCTCTTGCATAGGCACAAGTGCATATCGAATAACATCAATCCACCATCGGGGAAAGCTAACGTGTGCTAGATTTTCCTCCTTCACAAGAACACGTTTGTATCGAACAACATCATTCCACCATTGGGAAAAGCTATAACATGCTAACTTTCCGTCTTGCACATGAATAAACATTTCTTGAACAACATCATTCCACCATGGGAAAAATCTAGGGCATGCTAGCTTTACCTCTTGCACAAGCACGAGTGCATATCGAATAAAATCATTCCACTAATGGGGGTGCTAGCTTTCCATCCTTCAAAAGCTCAATTTCATCTTGAACAACATCATACCACCATGCGGAAAAGCTAGGGCATGCTAGATTTCCCTCTTGCAGAAGCACAGGTGCATCTCAAACAACATCATTCCACCATCGGTGAAAGTTAGGGCATGCTAGCTTTCCCTCTTGCAAAAGTGGAAGTGCATCTTGAACAACATCATTCCATTGTGGCAGACATTTATCACATGTTAAATTTTCCTTTTACACAAGCACAAACACATCTCGAACAACATCATTCCACCATGTGAAAAGTGAGTGTGTGTTATCTTTCCATATTGCACAAGCACAAGAACATCTCGAATATCATTCCACTATGGGGGAAATCTAGCACGTGCTAGATTTTCGTCTTGCACAAGCACATCTCGAAAAAAATCATTCCATTGTGGGGGAAAGATAGTGCATGATAGATTTTTCTCTTGCAAAAGAATAAGCACATATCAAACAACATTATTTTTCCATGGGGGAAAGCTAGCACATGCTAGCTTTTCCCCTTACAAAAGCAAAAGTGCCTATCAAATAACATCATTCCACCATAGGGGAAGGATATCACGTGCTAACTTTCCCTCCTTCACAAGAAAACATTCATCTCAAACAACAACATCCCACGATTCGGGAAATATATCATGTGCTAGATTTCCTTCTTGCATAAGCACAAGAGTTTCTCAAACAACATTCCACAATGGAGGAAAGCTAGTGCATGCTAGCTTTCCCTCTTGCGCAAGCACAAGTGAATATCGAATAACATCATTCCACCATGGGGGAGAGCTAGCACATGGTAGCTTTCCCTCCTTCACAAGCACAAGTTCATCTCGAACAACATCATTCCATCGTGGGAGAAAGTTATTGCATGCTAGATTTTCCTCTTGCATAAGCACAAGCACATGTCAAAAAACATCATTCCACCTTCCGGGAAAGCTAGAGTGTGATAGTTTTCCCTCTTGCAAAAGTGAAAGAACGTCTTGAAAAACATCGTTCCACTATTGGGGAAAGATAGTGTGTGCTAGCTTTCTCTTTTACACAAGCACAAACGCATCTCGAACAACACCATTTCATAGTGTGGAAAGATAGGACATGCTAGATTTCCTTCTTTCACAAGAAAAAGTGCATCTCAAACAACATCATTCCATTATGGGGGAAAGCTATCACGTGTTAGCTATCTGTCTTGCACTAGCACATCTCGAATAACATCATTCCATTGTGGGGGAAGGCTAGTATGTGCTAGATTTCTCTCTTGCACAAGAACATATCCAACAACATCATTCCACTGTGGGTGAAATCTAGCACATGCTAGATTTCCCTCTTTCACAAGCACAAGTCCATATCGAATAAGATCATTCCATCATGGGGGAAAGATAGCACATGCTATATTTCCCTCCCTCAAAAGCACAAGTTCATATCGAAAAACATCATTACACCATTGGGGAAAGCTAGTGCGTGCTAGCTTTCCATCTTCCACAAGAACAAGAATTTCTCGAACAATATTATTCAACCATGGAGGAAAACTAGCATCTAGCTAGCATGCACTAGATTTCCCTTCTTCACAAGCACAAGTTCATCTCGAACAACATCATTCCACCGTGGGGGAAATCTAGTGCTAGGTTTCCCTCTTGAAGAAGCAAAAGCACATCTCAAACAACATCACTCCAACATCTGGGAAAGATAGTGCGTGCTAGCTTTCCCTCTTGCAAAAGCACAAGAAAATCTCAAACAACATCATTATACTGTGGGGGAAAGATAGCGCGTTCTATCTTTCCCTTTTGCACAAGCACAAACACATCTCCAACAACATCATTCCATCATGTGGAAAGATAGCGCATGCTATCTTTCCATATTATGGAAGCACAAGCGCATCTCAAACAACATCATTCCACTATGGGGGAAATCTAGTGTGTGTTAGCTTTCCATCTTATGAAAGCACATCTCAAACAACATCATTCTATTGTGGGGGAAATCTTGCACGTGATAACTTTCTCTCTTGCACAAGCACAAGCACATCTCGAACAACATCATTCCATCGTGGGGGTGCTATATTTCTCTCTTGCACAAGCACATGTGCATATTGAATAAAATCATTCCACCATGGGGGGGAAGCTAGCACGTGCTAGATTTCCCTCCTTCACAAGAACAAGTTCATCTCGCACAACATCATTCCACCGTGGATGAAAGCTAGCGCATGCTATCTTTCTCTCTTGTACAAGAAAAAGTGCATATCGAATAACATCATTCCACCATGGGGGAAAGCTAGTGTGTGCTAGCTTTCCTTGTTTCACAAGAACAAGCTCATCTTGAACAACATCATTCCACCATGGGGAAATGATAGCATGTGCTAGCTTTTCCTCTTGCAGAAACATAAACACATCTCAAACAACATCATTCCATCGTTGTGGAAAGCTAGTGCGTGCTAGCTTTCCCTCTTGCAAAATCACAAGTGCATCTCGAAGAACATCATTCCACTATGGGGAAAAGCTAGCACATGTTATCTTTCCCTTTTGGACAAGAACAAGTGCATCCTAAACAATATTATTCCACCATGGAGGAAAGCTAACGCATGTTAGATTTCCTTCTTGCACAAGCACGAGCGCATCTCGAACAACATGTATCCACTGTGGAGGAAATCTAGCGCATGCTAGCTTTCCTTTGAAAAAACACAAACACATCTCGAACAACATCATTTCACTATGGAGGAAAGATAGCACATGGTAGATTTGTTTCTTGCACAAGCACAATCGTATCTTGAACAACATGATTCCACTATGGGGGAAAGGTAGTGCATGCTACCTTTCCTTATTTCAGCAGAACAAACACATCTCAAACAACATCAGTCCACTATGGGGGGAATCTAGTGCATGCTATATTTCTCTCTTGCACAAGCATAAGTGCATCTCGAACAATATCATTCCACCGTGGTAGAAGGCTAGAACATGCTATCTTTTTGTCTTTCAAAAGCATAAACGCATCTTGAACAACATAATTCCACTATGGAGAAAAGCTAGCACATGCTAGCTTTCCCTCTTCCACAAGAACAAACGTATCTTGAACAACATCATTCCACTGTGGGGAAATCTAGTGTGTGTTATATTTTCCTATTTCACAAGCACAAGTGATAATGTTAATATGGGGAAGTCCATTGATACCCAAGAATAAAAGGGGTTTCTTAGGCCTGACATCCAACATACAATAAGTCGATCATACCAAGTATGCTCGAGGCACCCTCTCTCAAACTAACCATATGCCTGGCATGCCCTCCATCACACAAAACCAAGCACGCTCCTAGCCAACTCTTTTTCTGGTCATGTCTCTGCACATGCCCTTCCTAAGTGTTGGATGCCTTACGGTTTCTCTTCCAATCAAGCATTAGGAGTTGGATAATTATTTATTTAACTTGTCAATATTCCACTAGATCTTCAAGTGTTTCTTCTTCTTTATAGTTTGGGTCTGATTGCTTGCTAAATTATTCAATAAGAGATGCCTAAGATGATATATTCCCTTTGCCCAAATCTCTAAACCAATTTATTACATCATCATCAAGGGAAGATACAAAAAAACTCATCATGGCATCCTTATGTACAACATCAAGATTCAACATAAGTTTCATGAAAAGATGTGACATGTAATGTGGTTAAATCAGTGTGCCCATGAAAAAGTATGCCATGCTCAGGTACATTCACATGATCAAATTCATTTGCATATCTTGGGATACCATAAACATCTAATAGAGGATACCAATATTCATCTAAGGATAATGTGGCATAAACCCCCTTCCCTCCAAATGGTTTCTCGACCTCCCGATCTAGGATCATTTGAAAAACACCTGAGTCGAAGCAACTCCTTATGTCATTTTTTTGGAACCCAAAAACTCTATCAGAGGTCCTTTCTTTCAGTTTTCCTGATTTCTGAATCGACGAATTCTTCGGGACCAAATCTATGTTCCACATTCTCCTTGCGATCAACAACTATGATCAACTTGTGAGTTTGAACTTTGCGAGTCCTCTCTCCTCCCGACTTGCGAATCAGCGAAGTGTCGATACCAACTCCATGTGTCATATCTCAATGGATGGCTAGGATTGCTTTGGTTCCTATATCTTCTTCAAGTATTCTCTCCTTTACTTTTCTCGAAGGTTTCTTCCTCCAAACTATGTGGATCTCGTCCACATTCCTTTTGGATCCAGTGGTCCAAAATCACTTCGTGCCTCGTGACTTCACGAAGATCTTTGTTTCCTCTTGGAAAACCTCCTGAATTTCATGCTCCCAAACCTATCAATATTCTACCACCTGTCTCCTCCGATGATAAATGATTTTTTGGACTTCGGAACTTCGGCAAGTCCTCGACCCCTTTTGCACACTTAGCACAAATTTTTCCTTTCGAGACTTAGGTTTTCTTCGAACTCTTTTTGCACTCCTTGAAGACGCTCTGCACAGACTCTTTTGCAACTTTGCACGGCTTGAAAACCTTCAAAGTTCATTGTTCCTTTGTGAACTTCCTCATTCCCTCCTAGAAACTTCTCACTCTTCCTCTTGATCTTGTAATATGGACTTACAATATCTTTGGTGCACCCCTTGCACTCAGCTTCGTTCTTCAACAATTTCTCCCTCAGCTTTATGAAAGGGTTTAAGGCATCTCTTTTCCTTTGTCGATACACTCTTGCAAAACCTTCCTTCCTTATAATGTTCATTAATTATGGGATTCTCTTAAGGATTCCAACACTTCCAACCATGTTGTCCTTGTGCATGCTAACACTAACTCGATTCCCTCCTGGCAGAGTGTTTCAGAGTATTCAGTAACTCTGAACTGTGCTTCCTCCCACACATCCTTTCCTTCCAAGGTACTTAACCACCTTGAAATTTCTTCCCGAGTCTGTGAATTAACCTAGTATGCCCTCCTGGCAACTTCTCTTTTGACTCCACCAAGTTTAGACACACACTCCTTACGTCGGATTACAGAGTTTGTTCTCGCTGTCGTTCACTCCTTGCACTTATCCTAGAGAACCAGACTTAATTCAACACACTCACAGATAGACAATTGTATATCTATCCCTACAGACGATTTCTAACATTCATCTACAATTCAAATGCATGTAAATGACATTCATAACACAACATCCATTACAAAAAAATTGATAATAGAAAAAACTGTAATTTTCTATTAATGGTAGAACATCAAATTACAAATGTTTGAGCCTGGACTGCAACGAGTCTCAGCTCTCATCAATCTCCCTAACCTCTATGCATTGTTTCTCCCTGTGTAACTCTTTCTTAGCTAACCTCCTACAACCAACCTCTCCTTGGAAACAATACAAATATTTATACAAGAGGGGCTCGACGAGCTTCCCTCGCAAGTTAAACTAGTGGTGTCAAATCACCATTCAAAACGCTTGTCAAATGGGAAAATTACAATGATGGAAATCCGCTCCAAATCGGATGCAAATCCCTCCTACCGTTAACCACTTAATGGCGACCTTATCTCCAGCTTGTGCAAATGCACAACTTGGCTCCTCTATCTTGTCATCACTAAATGCCTGGATCACGCTTTTGATTCTCGAGGCAAAATGAGAGGGCAATGCCTCTCCCTTTCTTGAATGTGCACCATGTGATTTAATTGAATGGTGAGTGCTGAGGTGGAGCGATTCTCCTGCATCATAATGCCATATTTATTTACTTCAATCATTGAAATGTAATTTTAAAAACCCATAATCCTCATACCTCATTTCAAACTATGGCGTCACCAAGTGAGGCTTCAAATGCCTTTAAATATGTTGGATATCCTCACCTCTAGAAACAAGAAGATCTTCAACAATCTTCCAAGAATAGGGTTGTGTTCCTTCATGGAGTTTCCAGATGAGAATATTATCTTCAAGAAAGAACCCTCATCAATCAATGTAGCATATCTACTCAATAACATGCACTGGAATTTGTCCTGTGTAATGATACCAAAATGTTACCTCCCAAACCTGCACTTCAAGTGCTAAATCCCTAAAATACAAGTGCAAATTTAGAGTAATTTAGTGGATTTGTCCATTTTCACCACAACAATTCCCTCTCTAACTTTAAGTTGTATCTCCTCCATCACAAGTGAAGTTTCCCTGAGTAAATCTATGATATACTTTATAAGAAATAGATAGATTTTGGATCACCAATACCAATGCCAATCCAACAGGAAATGGAGTCTATCTTAACAAGGGTTCAACTAAAATAAGAGAGGAGTAGTTATCTTGTTACTAAATTGATCTAGCCAATCACGTGAACTCTTTAACATGTCGAAATTAAAGAAGGGGGCCTTCAAAGGTCTACCACTTCAACTATTACAAATCAAACTTAATAATGTGAAACCATTGAATAATACAAGATATTATAGACTTTCACTAAAATGACATACAACAAACCCAATATTGACCATGATGAACAACAAGTCAAAAGGAGGATTTCACCTTAACCTTATTCCTTTTTCTATGGAAAAATGACCCTTCATGAAGATTATTAGAACAAATTTGCAAGAGAAACTTCAACAATCAAATACATCCATGGAAATGCTAAAACAAGATGAGGAGTGTCACATTACAAACTCTTAAACTTCATCTTTAAATGGATTTTCAACTAATTTTAGATGGAATTTCCCTATCAATGCAAGCATAGAAATATAATGGAGAGAGCTAGTTGTTTTATAGACTTGAAGCTCCATCTCCTTACAATAAAACAACATTTATTGGATGCTAGATACATGGAAATATGTAGTTTACATTACCTTCATTAAGTATGCAAAAGGGTTAATACTTCATCATGTTAATGGTGTTCTTAACTGTTGCTCCTAAAAAATTGGTAGAAATACATTTTTATCATATCTGAAAGGCTAAGGAAACCAATTTATTTCTGTTGTAATATCATTTATGTTGCCTCAAAGCTTCCTTAAATCATGATAGCAAACCTATGTTTCTAAAATTATTCCTTAATAACAATGGTCATAATTTCTAAGGAAACATTCCTCCTTGTATCCACATGTTGGCCTATATTTTCATTGATCAAATATCTCACATCTACTCACTTCCCCAAATGATAAGAACCACAAATAGGTTCATTGGCTTCTTGAGTTTTCCATACAACAATCCATAACTTGACCAAGTTCATAGATTGTCTTACCACAATACCTAAAAATAAATAGAGACTTCCATGATAGAAATGGCCATTAGCATTGTACCATTAGCTCAAATAAGAAAATTTTAAGTTTGTACACATCATTTTTGCTAAGAAATTACTACAGGCCTAAAGTTCTTCAATAGCCAATATTGTCTTGGTGTATCTGCCCCTACAAATTTCAATGTAATTTTTACCAGTCTGGTGATTGATATTTTTTTTATTTTTGAACTTCATTGAACACATTCTTCTTCAAGGTTTTCTAGCTATAAATCTCCCCATGCTTTCCATAGGCTCTGGAATTGGTCTACATATGTTATTATTGGATTGCAAAATTTATGAGTTTGATTGTAAACTTAGGAGAGGAGTAACACCACACTTACAACCATTCCAAATAAAATACTACGAGGATTTAAAGAGACCACTTACTCATGAAATCGACTCACATGACCATTGATACATGAAAATCCCTCAATTTCAAAGAATCATAAGAAAAACTCTTCAAGAGAGCACTCTAGCTAGCCATCCATAGCATTAAAAGAAATATACAAAGAATTTCCTCCAAAGAGTCTCCAAAATATTTCCAATCAAGATCTAAGGGATTTATTCCGCAATCAAAGAATTTAGTTTCCACTCTTCACTCTTCATTTGAAATATATTAAGAACCCTTAGTGTGCACCTAAAAAGGATTACTCAAACCAAATTGATACTCAAGTTTAGGCAAGATTTTAAATTTGAAGAAGATATTGGTAGTTTTAGGCATGTAGTAGGAAGTTTGAGCATAGGAAATGATGTGTCATATCTGAATGCATAGTCACCTTTCCCAAGGTGTGAATTTAATGCTCCAACTATGGAAGTTGAAGAAAATAAATAATATCAAAGTTGACATTGTCAAATATTATCATAATGACAATAAAGACAAGACAATATTTGCTCACAATAACTTCCTACACTATGAAAGATACCATCTGGTTTCCCTGTTCTTTTCCATTTGTATTTTTTGGTAAAGTAAATGCTCCTTTTTGAACTATGGGGAGTTGTTAGCATACTTTGCATGAGTTATCAAATTTTCTTAAAAGGGATCACCATATTTTAAGCCCAACCACTCTTCCAACCTTATATTTGGGATACTTCACCATATATACTATAGAGATAAAAGGTATGGCCTCAAATCTTATGCATGGGTACCATATGTAGACATTAAAGTCATAAAAAAATGAATATTTTGCACCAAATTCCATCCCAACACCACATAAACACCAAGGAATGCCAAAATATCTCCAAAATTGTACAATAGTAGGTATTGGCCAAAAAATAGCTCAAACTAGCATCAATAGGTTGATACACATTAGATCTCTCAAAAGTATGCAAAATGATGTGTATAATCACAAAAATCAAAATTGTACCCTTGGAGAGACTTAGATCTAAGAAATTATTCATAATTCTCTCATAACCAAGGAGCACATCCAAATAATGAAATGGAAAATTCCTCCAACCAGCACCTGAACTATCTCAAACCAACACAACTGCTATGTATAAATCCTTCACATATGGGTTCATGTAGCAATCTCTTTGCCTTGTTGTTGTTGTCACCTAGCTTGCTAAAAATATGAGACTATTAGGATTCTCGTAAAAGAATAGTCCATGTTAGAAAAATTCAATTATGAGTGTAGGGGGTGTTCAAATATTATACTAGATGAGAAACAACCTATGAGGAATGGCCAATCTGGATACCAATCCTTATTTCCTAAATGAGAAATGTATTAATGAAAATATTTGTGTGCATTTAAAACCTAGAAAATGGGTGTATAGGTTGCATGTAAATTTTTGCATGCTTCATCTTCTTTCAAGTGGGAATTTGAGAGCATAGGCATGCATTTTTTTGAAGTTATTTGCATTTGGTAAAATTGGGAAAAAATGGTGAATGTTGCATTTTGTCATAGTCATTTCTCTTAGATGGAGACATTGTTGAAATATTTGGTTGCATGGGGTCATTTACCATATGAAATAATTTAGTTTCCACTCTTCACTCTTTATTTGAAATTTATTAAAAACCCTTAGTGTGCACCTAAAAAGGCTCACTCAACCCAAATTGATACTCTAGTTTTAGGCAAGACTTGAACTTTGAAGAAGACCATGGTAGGTTTAGGCACGTAGTAGGAAGTTTGAGCATAAGAAATGATATGCCATATATGGATGCATGGTCACCTTTCCCAAGATGTGCATTTAATGCTCCAAATATGGAATTTCAAACAAATAAAGAAGATCAAAGATGACATTGTCAAATATTATCATAATGTCAATAAAAACAAGACAATATTTGCACATAATGACTTTCTACACTGTGAAAAATGTCAGTTGGTTTCCTTATTATTATCCATTTGTATTTTTGGTACGGTAAATGCTCTTTTTTGAACTGTGGGGAGTTGTTAGCATCCTTTGCATGAGTTACCAAATTTTCTTAAAAGGGTTCACCATATTTTGAGCCCAACTACTCTTCCAACCTTATATCGGAGAGACCTCACCATATACACAATAGAGATAAAAGGTATGACCTCAATATTATTCAAGTGTACCGTATGTAGACATTAAGGTCGTCCAACAATGAATATTTTGCACCAAATTTCATCCCAACACCAAATAAAAAAAATTCAAATTAATATTCTAAACTTACTCTAGAACCTTTTTACCATCTGTCAAATGTGAAACTATAAAACTATTCTCAAATGCAATTTCTACCAGAGCTCTTTGGAAATTTAACAAACAAGTCTA
>ML777934.1:637844-648904 GCA_009831015.1 Picea engelmannii | reverse complement strand
ATTTACAAGTTTTGTTTTTACTGTAAAGTGAAATTCTAAATAAAAAAAATACTTTTGTATGCCAGAAGTTGAAGAACTTGTGAAAATACAGTTTTTTTTGTCATAAAACAAGCAAAAGTGTTACCCAGCTTCATGATTTTACTCGTAAATGGTATATTGAAGGCCATCACTTCTCACTTTGGGGATATCTCATTACCTACTGGGATTTGACATGCCTAATGAAAACATACGATACTAAGAATGGCTTTGTTTTGATTCTAGGTCTGTGAAGGCAAGCAAATATAGAAATGTATTCTCTTTCAAGAAAAATGAGTTCAAAATCTTTCCTATGGATGATAATGAAGTATACTCCATGAATGATTAATGGCTATTGGAAAATCTCTTGCTCGTTGGGATTTATTAGCTGTGAAACTATGATAAGTATCTAAAGCAAAGTTTAGGATATGTTTCAAGTCCATTCTACAATCTTGAAATTTTGGATGTAAATTGAAACCTTCTATGATCCTACCATGATAATAATAATAACCAGAGTATCAAGTACATTGGTCCACTTTGTAGTGTTGGGGTTCCATATCCCAAGAAAATGTCATGCAACCATGTTGGAACAATGATTTAAGACTGGAATGATCTATAGGTTTAAACAAGGTTTAGTCAATCTTCCTTTAGCCGATAATGAGACAGTGGCACATATTTTTCCATGCTTGATCCATGGAGAACAAGAAACCATGGAAGTCCTTGTTGAGCATTTCAATCCCTATTTAAAGGATTGGACTTAATTTGATGAATTACAAAAGAAACACCAACAAAATATAAAAGACGAAAGTTTAGCTAAAAAGCATTGAATGAAGGCTCTTAGTCTAGAATTTTGTCAAGGTTTAAGAATAAACCATGATAAATTCATATGGTAAGAGGATAAAATATATCTTTGAATAAGGCATTGTGTGAATGGCTTGTGAACTCCATCCGTGTGTTATAATTTTTTGGTGTTGAAAGAGATACTTTAAAATGAGCATTCATTGGAATGGCTATTACTCTCACCAACTCATTGGAATGGCTATTATTCTCGCCACTAATATCAAGCGTATGCAAAGGCTTCATGAAGATTGTAAAGACATTGTGATAAACCAAATTGTACATTGTAGCAAGGTGTTGAATAATCGACATTCAATACTAAACACATTTCCTTGAAGAATACTTCATATAATGTAAATTATTTTTCTTAATTGATGTTCAAGGTTGATAGGATTAATGCCATAATTATGATTTGCTTTAGTGTGTATATTTTGGAGGACTATTTGATGAAGAGAAATAAATAAATCTATTTATGTGAGGGTCATCACAAGAGTTTAATTTCTTTTTTGGTTTACTTTAAGTTTCAAAATTTTGGATTCACAAGCTCATTGTTATTGGTTCTCACCCACTCGCACTTCTTAAATCCCTCACATATTGTTGTAGTTTCATTTTCAAAATAAATCTTGTTTCTTCACCTCCGTTATGCAAGAACATTTTCTAGAATTGCATGCTAAGAAACTTTCCATTTTTGCATTTCAGAACTCAACACAACCTTACTATTTCAGACCTGTATATGCATCTTGGTTAACAAATTAGCAAGAAACAATATGGTTATTGAAATTGTCCACTCTCTTATCATGTCAAAATCTAGTCCTTTCACTTCCATCAGTGGGTCATCTTGGAAGAACATTTTGGAATCCTATAGCAGTGCACCATTAGCATCAATAGCATGTTTGCAGACTTAGTAAAAGAAATATGGACAACATATGTGATCACCCTTACAACATGTTGAAATCTGATCTTTCCTATGAGACTTGGGTGACTGCAAAGAAGGAATGCCCTAACACTTGTGGGTTCATTTGACACTGGGATAGAAACTTTACAATATTGATCCTTCACTTTGGTTGAGCACCCCCCCTCCCAATTTACACATGCTTTATATAGATCTAGCCATTTAAACGATTATGATGAAGCATCGTGTTTGGAGCTTGGTGTATGGATGCCCTTGCTTATATGGCCATTTTTGGCACATGGAGTTATTCTTGACATGTTTGAATTCTACGTCTAATTGGAGCTAACTCTGTGTTTAGACCTCATTTCAAGGGCGTTTCTATACTTACAACAGAAAAAATACCTAACGTATGAGCCCAGAATACAGGAAATCATGATATTGATTCTTTTGAGGTGTTTGCACATGAGAAAAGGTGCAAATATAATACACCAATCAATCTAGGAATAAATGAAGTAGGAAACACTCTTGACAACATGCCAAAATGTGCAATGCCTAGCACTAGAAGGACACGATACTTCCATGAAAAGTGTAATGAAGAGCAAGTTCGTGATTATGACAACCTTTATGTCTTGGAACGAGAGTTTTACTTTATCTAAAGCCTGAGGGGAGTAAGGGTTGTGTCGACCTCATGCTAGCCTTAACATCGGAAGTCATAGTCCAAGGTACATTCTTGTAGCAACAAATTGAAAAGTAAGCAACTTGGAGATAAAAATATTTAGTCGATGCATCATCAATGAACCTTTCTGTGGTATGAAACAAGGCAACCCCTTGTCATTGTTAAAGGATTATGAAAACATGAAATTTTGAACATCAATGAGAAAGATCTTTCATCTTTATTCATTGGTCCATTTGATTAATATATCTCTAATTGAGAGATAATTATGGAGCAACCTATTTAGGAATATTTCACCTACAGGTCCTCTATTTGTTAATGATGACATACATTCCAATCAACGTGATTATGGAAAGAAATTATGGCTCACATCCAAGTTGGATGCCCTAGGGCATGCATAAGATTTCTACATGAGTAAAGAGGCCAGTGTTTAAAACTCAGTGAAGAAAGGCATGCTCACAGATGATTTAATTGTAGATTTGTTTCCTTTCATTAGCCAAAATTTTCCTCTATGGGTATAGTCATCAAAACAACAGTCAAGTCGAAACTCTTCCAGCTTGTTCCAATGTTATAATTCTTATTTTCCTACCCTAAGTTTGGAGTGCCTTCCTTATATTCGTTGAGTAGATTGACTATATTCATTGTATAGTCAATCTATTGGGTACTTTTTAGTTTTGTTTCTTCTTGTTGGTCATGTTACCATTCAAGTTGCTCTGAGGTTGTTTTTTATTCTGATCTTAATTGTGAAGCATGGTTATGAGTATAAGAGCTTAGAAATCAAGTTCTAAACATTATTTCAAAGTATGGAAAGAGATGGACTTACGATATCCCAAACCACTTATGGTCATTGCCGATGAGCTAGATAAGCCATGAAAACACCAAATAACATGTAGAATTGAATGCTTATGCTGATTGAAGATGTATTTCATAGAAATAAAGGAACAATACAATTGGTAAATCAGTTTTGAGGTTTTCTTTAGCTCCAAAATCATTTTTTTCAAGTCAAGAGATAAATTTCTTAGTTGGGAAACTTGTTGGCCTCCCAAGCTAGAAATTTGCCTCATGAGGGAAATTCATTGAGCATGGAATCCATCAAGCCCTCGAGGTGAGCAATTGATCCTTACATCTCAAGGTGGGCGAAATTCCTTTCCTAGGAAAAGAAATGAGGAAATGTATTTCTATTTTAGGGTGAAATGGCTAAAGAGAGGCAAACCGTTGGCCTAAGAGGCCATTAGGCCTCCAAGGACAGTGATTTGGTCATGTAGCTACTTGAGATCAACTATTTACCTTCCAAAGGCAAATCACCCACCTCGGAGTTCATTCTTCCTTCCATAGCCAACAATTGGGAATCTTGACCCTTTTACTCAATGATTGGACTTCCTTAATCAAGTCATTTACCTCACAACACTATTTACCTTTGGAATTGCGAAATTGAACCCTTAGATCTATGTTTAGCATTTGGCATCACTATTTGGGTTTCCTACTAATTGGAAGATGAAATGTTGCATCTATTTAATGTTGGCATTTCTTTTACTTCTTTATTTTCTCATTCTTCTTATTGTTGCATTTCTCTTCTTCATTGTGTTTTTATCTCACCATTTCTTTTTTTATTTTTGCATATATGCACATATCCAGAGCCATGACAACCCTCAAACAAGAGTTTTACCCATTGATCAAGTGTTTCATAGCACTAGAGGCTATGAGTATCAATGTACCTCTTCCTTGAAATTTATTTACAAGGTTTAAAGGTAGCTTATAGCTTGTTGGGTGGAAATGGAAATAAGAAATCTTCCATGCAATGCATTTTCATCAATGAAGTCCAAACATAAAGGTTATTAACACCCAGGGATACATAATACAATAACAAATCAATTTCCCCTCGCTTTGAATGTTGGAGGATTGATATAAAATAGAGACATGGAGTTAGGCAAGAGTATAGTGTGTTTTAAGATGCATTGACATCACCGGAGGAAAAGAAATGAGTTATAGTATCCATGTACCTTATCAAAGTAAGTTTCAAGCATGTCTCTCAAAAAATGAAGAAGTAGAAATTAGGGCATAATTTTTTTGATGAAGTCCGATGCATTTCCATGTTCTTGCATTTAATTTCAGCGAATAAATCTTTACTTGCACTCTTTGTCGTTCGGTAGATTCAATTTTGAGCTTGCATTTCATGGAATTTTCACCAGAAATTTTGGTTGTATAAGCAATACCAGATTTGATAATGCAGTTATATTTTATGATTGATAACACTATTGTTGAAGATGTATAATTTAGGTGATTCACAGTCATATGGTGATAAAGTTACTCGGTAGAAGATATACACTGCCTGTCATCTACTTATCCAAAATTCTGTGTATATATGCAATGAAATCCACCTAGTAAATTACAGTCATGATGATAGAGATAAAGAATAGTCATTTCTGTGAGCATACTGATCCAAAGTTCATATGGATAGAATATATTTCAATGTTGGTTTCACTTGTTTTTTCACCGATTCATCTACCAATATCACAATGTCAAAGGGTTAAATGTTGGTCCTTTGACAATGATATTCAAGGAGTTTAATATTTCACCTAAACTACTCATGTAGATTGGGTTCCAGGCATAACCTATGTTTATGTTGTGTTGGAGTTAAACGCCCAACCTATTGATGAATTTTTAAAGGGATTTCCTTTGTATCTTATACTAGGAATGATTTGTGGTGTTAAGTGTGCTTTTTTTCTCGCTTGGTGGCATGGTTCACAAAGTTCTCTGAGTTTTTTAAGGAGAGTTTTTGGGATACCCACAGTTACACATTTTTCTCTAGGAGTTGGGTTGATAGCTCCAAGGTATCCTGGGAACTAGTATTGGGACTTCACAAACATTGATGAGATATCGCATACTATAAAGAATGCATCGACCCATTGAAACATGTTCTACTTGATATAAGCAGGGAGTGGAAGAAAGCACGGATTGATTGGATACAACAGTATATAGATGAGGTATAATTGTCATCTTGAAAATAGTCCATAACTAATACTTAAATGCCAAGAGAAGCTTTTTATAGATCAGAATAACTTATGAATTATGTCATCTTGTTAAAGATATGAGTAACATTTTATTGAGGCATTCTTTCAAACAATTTGCAAGAAATGTTAATATTCTCACAGCTTTTTATAGATCAGAATAACTTATGAATTATGCCATCTTGTTAAAGATATGAGTAACATTTCATTGAGGCATTCTTTCAAACAATTTGCAGGAAATTTTAATATTCTCACTATTGGCATACATGCCTACAAAACCAATGGCCACCTATATTATAATGAAAACCAGTTCAAAAACAAGCAACCTATTGTAAATTTTCCAGCAAATATGTGTACTAGCAAGAAACCAACAAACATTAAAAAAATTGCAGCAAACATGTTTTTTAACCACACAAAAAATCTACGAACTAATTATCAAAGAAGAGGAACAATTGCAAAGCTGAGGGGATAGACTCCTTGGGATACGCCTTTCTCTTTAAAATATGGATGGAATCAATAGATTTCACCTGTAGGGTCATGGTTTACCCCGTCGGGGACTTCATAAATATTTGAAACAATCTGTCAAGCCAAAACCCTGTTTATGTATTTCGTCAAACATGTTGCAAATAGGGTTTCTATCAAACTAAAACCCTGTCCAGGTATTCCATCAAACTTGTTGAAAACACTAAAGATATTTCAAACCAAAACCATGTTCAAGTATCTTGTCAAACATGTCGCAAACGCCAAAGATGAAAGTTGTTGTACCAAACGTGTAGTAAACACTCTTACTCCAAAACCTCTGACATTGATTGTTGTGTCAACCTTCCTGGTCATTCATAATCATTCCATGTCCTCAGCATTGTTGTAGTTTGTATCCCATTATATACCAGCCGTAATGAAATACGAACTAATCCATGCAGCCCATTCCTACTATATCCATCCCCCATTTTTATACCATTCATTATGTTCCCTGCTTTGAAATAGGGAGGAGATGTCTGAATCACTTGTATTATCGAATTGGTGCTGTAAATATAGAGTTTTATTTTGAAATTTATGACCAAACCCCCCTTACGCAACTTCTGTCCCTAGAGATGTTTGGTCGAATAGAACCCTCGGGATAAACCCAGGAAGAATCTCCTTTGTTTCCAGCTACCTCCAATGCTTTCACTGACCTACAATGCATTCAGGCTATCGAAGCTTTCAATGAATCTGCCAAGTCAATACTCGGACATAGGTTTCTTCAGACTCTATGCTCGAGCATCGGTTTCTTTACAACCAGTGCCAACTGAAACTATTTTAGAAGCCATTGACTTTTTCCCACATGCCCAGTTGTAAAAAAAATATTTACCTACACATTCGCCTATTAAATTTATAGGATAAAAGGTTTTTTATTTTGGTGGAAACTTTAACTAAAAAATTGAAAGGTGAATAAAACCTTGTCATTTCTATAGAGATTCTTCAAAACCATGAATTTTTTCCAACTCATGAAACTAAAGCAGTTCATTTTTGCATTGTAAAAAAAAGATTTACATAGATATTCATCTATAAAATTTATTAGATAAAAGGGTTTTGAATTTTTTCCAACTCATGAAACTAAAGCAGTTCATTTTTGCATTCTAAAAAAAAGATTTACAGAGATATTTATCTATAAAATTTACTAGATAAAAGGTTTCTTATTTTGATGGAAATTACACCAAAAAAAAATTGCAAAGTGAATAAAACCTTCCCATATCTATTCACCTATTAAAAAAATAGAGATTCACTTATAAAATTTATTAGATACAAAGTCCCTTATTTTGGTGGAAACTATACTCACATTTCATTTTTGCACAGTTTCTCATTTTAAGTTTAATCTATATAATGTTTTTGGGTGGTTTAAAGGTTTAACATTTTGACCATTTTCCAATTATTGTTCGTCCACAAACTCGTTATCAATATTCTAGAAACTTTTCTCAACTAGATTTCGTTAACCCACACATATATTAGAATGTCCCACTATTGTTGTTACAACTACAAGAGGCATGTTTTTTTTTTAAATAAAACTGGTAGAAATTATATTAAAAAAAATTGTGTTCTAGCCACAAAGAGAGTCATTACATGATTCAAAATAAGCCTGTAAGACTTCAAAATTAGCCTGGAACTTTTTACTGTCTAAAATAGTCCAACCTACAAGCCCTGAAACTGACTTAAAACTATTACATAGCCTAATATACCATCTATAGAAAATACCAAGTCTCAAAATATTGGTATAGAGCATACATATTATGCTTTGTCTAATGGAGGTCCATCCTGAGCTTCCTCTGAGGAGTCCGATGATGAATTGAGATCTAGAATTTTCCTGCGAGGAGTAGGAGACGAAGTTCCGTCATAAATTATTGTACTGGAAGTTTTCAGGGCTAGAGAGATACGTATAGAGCACAACTCCACTACCTCCAAGCGTATGGGATCCACTTCATCCCATAATTATTCAATTCCCTACCTTTGATCGATGAGCAAATCCATTGCAGTTTGTCATGGAACCAAGGCATTTTTCATGCTAATTTGAAGCAAATTGACCAGGTTGAGGAGAACATTATGCTCTTCCTCTTGAATCTCTCGACGCCATTGCGCTACACTTGACCTCTTATTTGTCATAATTCCCATTCGACCTCCTACCCAATTATCTTCTAGAGAGAATGTTGTCCACAAACGATTAATGGGAAATACAACTCTGGGATATGAAGTTATAGCAACATCCAATTCTTCGCCACCCCGACTCATAATATTCTCCTCATATCGAAGATATTTTGTAACAACTTGGCATTGTGTGATGTGTCGCCACCTTGGATGATGATTGAACCTATGTTTTCCTCCACGCCCACCAGAGATATCTTCAAGCATGTGATAAGACTCTAGCCAAACAAAGCCATCATTCCAAGCTATGGATGAGATACAATGAGAGAATAATGACACCAAAGGGGTATGAAGGCATACCATAGCCATTAACACAGTCCCTATAAACACATGCAAAACTGACCGAGAAAGAGAAACCATTGAGGAGCGCTTGTGCGAGATTATGCATGGGGCTGAAGGTGCATGAGTTAAATGAATGTTATATCCACCTGTTCTCGTCACCAGCCATAACATGCTCCAAATTTTGTTGCCACATGTCACTCCAAGCCTCAGACATGTGTGCCTTGCAAGGCGTTGGTTATACTTCATGGCCTCCTTAGTTAATGGGCCCCTCATTTGAGGCAATACTCTTATTTTTCTCTCCATCCCAACCAACATTAGGGGATAAATTGATGAGCAACCAAGCCATCAATTCTTAATGTGCCTAGAGAGTCTCGAGTAACAATGTTAGCAAAGGAATCAACCTCGATATTATTGAGTCTAAGTACATGAAACATTGAAGAGTTTGAAATGCCTCTGCCTCCGCAAATTATCTAGCCATGACACTTCTGAGTTTCATATCATTTGAGAGGGATCGCTTTCTGAACTGGTTAAGAATAACCCTGGAGTCTCCAATAATAAGTAAATCTCCAATTCCTTGGCTCTTTGATAAATTGAGACCTTTATGGATAAATCTAGTAAGTTATTCCTATCACTACATGTGGTAGGGACATGAATTTCTCATTCCTTAGGAAAATGATAAATAAAAGGTTTCATATTTCTACCGATGGCCATAACATAAGGAAAAATGAAAAATCCTAAGATGACAATATTTTTATATTTCAAAACAATTATGATCTAATTCTTTCAACTAACTCATCTCAGATGAACATATCAATTCCTCTAAATGAAATCCTATACCCATTCAACAATATAAATACAAAAGAACATGTTTTACATAGGGAGGGAGCCCGAATGACTCACATAGAGGGGTAGAATTGGAGCTTCAACCGTTGATCATAAGACTAATCTAATTGTTCCCATCCATCATGTGGTAGCCTAGGTTCCATCCATGGAATCATAGGATGTTATGTGTAGATGAGGAGGATGAGAATCCAAGATTATGTGTTGAATCGTCAAACCATCATAATAAAACCTGCTCATGTGCTATGTTAGGTTACCGATATATAAGTTTTTATTATAGCACTAGGATTGATACAGTTGAATCAAGTTCATACTTTTAAATTATTCACACTATGATCGATACTATGCACACTTGAGTCAATTTTTTCCCTTTATATTTGAGAGATTCTTATGAACTTTTAATTATGTTTTTGTTTGACATTTGGATGGCCCCTCTAAAGACAAGGTTGTCAATGTGGATGGCTTTGTGTGGAACGGTATTAACATGGGATAATCTTTTGAAAAGAGATGGGGTTGGTTCAGGAATTTGTTTTTTGTGTCGTAGAAGTGAAGAATAGAACAAAAATTTGTTTCGGCATTGCCAGTATTCGATTAAAGTGTGGTCAGAGTTGGAGTACTTGGAGGGTCACTAGTACATTTGGGTCAAATTTTGACGGTGTGTTCGACGCAGTTTCCACTTTATATTGTTGGGACAATGACAAACATCAAACCCCCTCAAATGTCATTTCACAGGAGATCGCTTTTCCAACGCCATAACTATCGTCTCTATTGCGACATTTAATGCGGACACGTGTCATCTCAGATTTGACTGTCCAAACCCCATATAGCCATCACTACAACGATGTCATAGACATCGAAATTCTGACGTCCCATTTCGTCAGTATCCACTACGTGTGTGCTATGGGAGAGACATTACCATACGTCGTAATACCAACGTAGGGTAACGTCACTCAACCGACAACAAGTTATTCATATCCGACGTGTTTTCTATGGGAGCAACATTCCTAGACGTCATAAGAATGAGGTAGGGCCATGATGCTCAACTGACAGTAAGTTATCATCTCCGATGCATTTTCTAAAGGAGCGACGCTCCAAGACGTCGTAAGACTGACGTAGGGTCAGGTCGCTCAACCAGCGGTAAGTTATCATCTTCGACATGTTTTCTATATGAGCGATGTTCCAAGACACCGCAATAGAGACGACATGTAGGTATTTAAAAAAAAAAATGTCAATTCCATTTATACAAGACCATTTCTCATGACAACATTACATTCAAATCCAATTTTTACTCCATAACCATGGCTCTAAAGGATCTTTGTTGATAACATTCATAACATTATTCACTTTTCAAAAGGATAACCTTTGATATCATTCATACCATTATGCATTAATGCTTATCCATGTTTTCTAAATGCTCATTCTTCTTGACAATTAGAATTTGGATGTCACCTTGACTCTCCTCTATTCTAGAGTCATACATTTATTTTGTTGTATGTAAAAGGAATAACCATGGACGCAAGATGTTGCATGCATTATGTTTGATTATGGTGTTGGAATATTTTATTTGGTTCTTAGCAAGGCTCATGTCATTGACAAGTTGAGGAACCTCACCAAGTCACCATTGAGTAAGTGCTTGCTCCATTTAATTCCAAACAATGGTTTACAAATGTATTCGAACCAACAATAGTTGCTTTACATTTTGATGCAGGAGCATCCGCAATTCATCATACGAACAAGCGCGTGGATAAGAGACTATACAGCTGGACAAGCCAGCAAACCTTTTTGATTTTGAATTTCACCTTGGTCTGCGTTGCGCCGCCGTTTACTAAAGGCATTCAAA
>ML777934.1:592519-635960 GCA_009831015.1 Picea engelmannii | reverse complement strand
GACGCACTCTATGCGAAGGAATTCAACTGCACTCTATGCAGGAATCTCCTGGCTCAAGCAGAGAAACACTTGAAACTCATTCCCTCCGGTTCCTAACCTCATATGCAACTACATAAGCAGCATATAACAGATAAGCATAGAAATAAGCAAGTAAGCAGAAACATAACATCAACAACACAAAAGTATCTAACACATCCATGGAATTGAATCAAAGCTCTTCCTATTAATTCAATAAATGTACATGGAGGTTCTTCACAGACTCTCTGCTCTGTTCTTCTCTTCCTTCAGCATGTAAGAGTGAATACAATGTACAAAGGAGGGTGTCTATTATCCTGTTTTCCCTCTCGAAAGAAGAAATGTCTAATCTACCACTAATTTCTATCTACCAGCTTTAATTGTATTAACTGCCTTCCTATCTGTAACATAATACAATGCGCCTGGCTTTGAATGCCTTTAGTAAACGGCGGCACAACGCAGACCAAGGTGAAATTCAAAATCAAAAAGGTTTGCTGGCTTGTCCAGCTGTATAGTCTCTTATCCACGCGCTTGTTCGTATGATGAATTGCGGATGCTCCTGCATCACATTTCTACAAGACCATTGCCAAGAAACAACATTAAATTCAAATCCTATTTTTATTGGATAACCATGTATCTAATTACCTTTTTCCAGAGCTAATTAATCCATAAATCTGGGCATCACACTAACCACGGTGATTGAGTTGGGTTTTATTCATAGCATAACCTACATTTCATTGAAGAATGTTGTGATTTCATGGGAATTTTGAGTCTAGGAATAACCAACAATGTTTTCATTCGATGGATATGCTTACCTTTTTCCAGAGCTAATAAATATGCACATGTAGACATAACACCAACCATGGTGATTGAGTTGGATTTCATGCCTAGGACTTGTGTTTTGTTGAAGAATATGAAGGCTTCATGGGGACCTAATGATTGCATTCCAATAAAAGAATGATAAGGCTTCATGGCGATGGAAAATATTTGAATAACCAATAATGATTACCACAACATTTTGTTTAGCTATTATTTTTAACAATTAGTGGGAGATGCTAAACCCCCACATGCACTTCTTACTTTTTTCTAGATCCAAATTCCATAATAAATGCACTTCTTATTTCTTAACCATGGATTTAAGATTCCATGACTATCAATTTAGATAAAATATAGTATAAATTTTTTTATTCTCGTGTTGGAACCTTGTATTTTGTTTATATAAAGGCTCATTCAATTGACAAGTCTATGAACCCTCGCCAACTTACTGACTAAGTATTTTCCGTATTTCATTTTTAACAAGTGTTTATTAATTCTATCCCAATCGATAATGATTGAATTACATTTCTACATTACAATTGCCCACAATAATATTACATGCAAATCCAATTTGCATTGCATAACCATATATCTACTTACCTTGGTCTAGAGCCAATAAATATGCACATGTAGACAAAACATTGACCACAATGTTTGAGTTGGGTTTTATGCCCATGAAAACTTACATTTTTTTGAATAATTTTAAGGCTTCATGGGGATGGTTGTTGGATTACTGAGAGGGGGGGTGAATCAATAATAGAGCAGTTATAATCATTTTTAACCAAAAAATCTAAGTGTTATATCAATGTAGAATTATCATCCAATAATGAGCAATGAACAAATGAACAATCATACACATACAGAGTACACCAATGTTTTATGTGGAAACCCAAAGCGGGAGAAAACCACAAAATTATTTTTCTTATATGTCTTGAAGAATTACATTCATTGAAAGCACCAACTTCCTTTGTTTTTCAGCTGCAACTGGAAGGAGGCTCCAACCCCCTAGTTTATGAGGCTACAACCTGAGGGAAGCTCCAACTCCCCAATTCTTTAGCTACAACCAAAAGGAGGCGACAACCACCTATGTTCTCCATATACAACCGGAAGGTGGCTACAACCACATGTCCTTTCCCCGTCCAACCGCCCTAAAGTAGAAGTAGAATGATGGAACCACTATCACACTATCACTGTGAGATATACCGATGTAAACCTGTACCAATAAAACTGAACCATGAATCAACCATGCATCAACCTGTACCTCAACCTATAATCAAAATGTACCATAAACAAGTGCATCAACCATGCACCAAATTGTAACAAACAACCTGTAATCAACCTTAGAAAGCATCATCAAAAGAATTTATCCTCCCTTGAATTCCGGCCTTCTTTTCTTCACCTTCCCTCTGAAATTTGGATTAGATATCCTTTGGTTACCTCAGACACCTATATGTATTCAATATTCTCAAGTGTGATCTAAAATTAGGGAGCCTTGCCTCTTATTTATACTCTCCAAGTAGCTTCCTTAAAAACACCTTCTAGGTCACTTTGTCCACTTTCCTTATTTTAGGGTTAACCCACTTCTAATTTCTCCATTAAATTTATTATTTAAATAATTTATTTTGTATTCACTTTGAATTATAGTACACTCATCACTTCAATTTATTATTTACCTTCTAAAATCTCTTAAACCACTTTGACTACTTTGACCTTTTGGGGCTTCTAGATGACATATGAGGGTTCTCCAACTTCGTAAGGACATAACTCTCAAACCGTGAGGATTTATGTGATGTTCCACATACCACTAGAAATGGAATGACATGTACCCTCCATATAGAATAGTATTACCTGCAAATATATCAGAACTCATACCATTATCCATCAAACAAACTTGGGCCCATTACCCAAACCTGGGTTCTCCAAATTCTCATGGCCATAACTCTCTAATTGTGAGGATTTATGTGAAGTTCCACATACCACCAGAAATGTCATGAAAAGAGCTATCCATCTAGGATATTTTCACTGGAAAATTCACTTATCTTTATCTCATTATTCCACAAATAAGCATGGTTTCTCTAACCATACTTTTAGGATAACTCAATCCACAAAGCGTCTTCCCGTGAGTGTTGTGGTGAGAAATCCCCCTACGAACTAGCATTTAGGGTTATATTATGCATGCAGATAAGATCGAAAGAATCCTACTTTCTACCTTCGTCCCAGACCTAATCCCCATTTCTTTTAAGCAAATACATGGTTAAGCGAACATACCTTGTTCCGGACGTTCCATGTCGATCATTCTTCATGCTTGATCACTTGTTGGCAGCTATCCTCTCAAGACTGTCCTACGTACAAAACAAGCAACAAACTCTACATGCATTTTTTCTACAGATTAATGGGTTATAAATTCAAACATATATTCACTAAACTATGAAGTACTCATATAGTGGGATGGGAAAAACATTTCTTTATTATTAGCTTTAATGAATCAACTTACAATGTCGAGACCAGCCACTGCTCCGCGAACCTGATCCTGGGATCCTCTTCAAATGTCCTCCAACTTCTTTGCTTTGTATCTCTCTTTGCACAAGGATGGCTAAAGGGTTGGGACAATGGGAATGTGCAATTGGGTAGAGTTTCTTTACTCTTATTCTCCTCTTCCAAATAGGACCCCTAACCCTTCTTTTATAGGCTAGAAGAAGCTAGGCATTTGGATGAACCCCTGTCCATGCATGGATGGAAGATTCAGTTAACTCACCCAAATCTGTGTGTTCTGTCGGCAACTTTCCTTTTTTCGTGCTTTTATAGGTACACACAGGTTGTTTTAGGTTAGTTAGCATGTACACGCGTGCAGTAATGGAGTAGGGTGTGTGGGCCCTTATAAAAGAGGTTTTTAAAGAGTTGTTCAACAGTATTTTGTAAAGAAGGGATCTGGGATGGCCTGATGCCAGGTAAGCATGTATAGTGAAAATTAGGGTTATAACAGATGCCCCCTAATGTGTGAGGTCAAAAGAGCAGAGGATGGCCGAAATACATTACCAATATTTACTGATGTGTCGAACAAGTGAGCCCAGGGACCAGGAACCAGGTGGTGTCGTCTACAAAATAAAAAATGTCTCACCGAGGTGGGCATACCCATGCTCGAGATAAAATAGAATCATGGCTACCAATCAAATACAATGTAGATCCATGTCAAATAACTATATAAAGTGTAGCTACAAACAATACACAACGGAGATACATCTCGAAATCAAAAAGATACACATATAGAGTATCCATCTTCTAGAAATTGATACGGCCTGATGGCTGGAGATGAGGGCTTCAGAGCTCGAGCAACAACTTCAAAATCTTCAAAACTCGGGTAGGAGTGTAATATGAGTGTACGACTTCACTACCCAGAGGTCTTCAATGGCTCGTCGGTCATGGACTAGAGAATCTTGATGATTAGACTGAAGGCTTCATTGATTTCGAACAAAGACTTGATTGGACGTTCAGGATGGCCGGGTATGAGAGAAAGAGACAAACTACAGAGGGGCCGACTCAGGCTTGGTAGAAACCTCCCTTGGACAACAATACGACAAATGATGAGACTCAGGCAACATGGCATTAACATAAGTTTATGAGGCAAGAGGCAGCGCAAACTCTCCATATGTTTGGAAGAATAACCAAACATAGGAGGACACAACTCTATGTAGCGAGAAAAGCTTCCTAAGGTCATATTACATCTCATAGTTTGACAAACAAATGGACATATGTGCTTTATCCAAGGGTGACTCATTATGCTGCCAATAAAGAAAATACTTTTCCCTTCCTCTTTTTGGGGTATATTTGATTTTTTTGTCTTTTTCAATAATTTTAGAAAAAGAATAAAAGAATGTTACATTACAAAGGAGAATCGAGTGTCGCAAACATACTAATTCCAAGCACATGGAACACAAGGATGTTCAGGGAAAAGAGACATATGCAAGAAAAGGACACTCAGGAAAAATCCTCCAGGGGCCAAAGGTGTAGAGACGTAGAGGTAAAATGCTACAGGGCTTGCGTATAAGGCATGCTTCAGATGGTTCAGTTGAGAGAAACATGGAGCCAACATTAGGCCAAAGACGCGGGTATGCAAATGCGATTAATAAGACACACAATGGTAACATCCTTCGATGTAAGTTTAATGAGCCCAAAGAAGGTAAGCTCCGTGTTTTTTCATATTTAGAGAGTCTGAAAAAACATAAAAGGAGACTCCATTGGGGTACCTTTTTCGAATATAGTCTAGTCGGTTCGAAAAAGGGGTAAACTAGCACCGACAAGACGTCTATTCAAAACCATTTTAATGAGTGTGAGAAAGACAAGATCACTCGACCATTTTTTCATTTTTAAGGAGTCTGAAGAAAGCTTAATTATGGACTCTGTCAGGAATGTTCTTTTGGACCAGTTTCACGAGTGTGAAAGAATAAGGTCACTCGACGATCTTTTCAATTTTAGGGAGTCTAAAAAGAGCTTAACTATGGACTCCGTGGGGGTTCCTTTTTCATAAATTTAGTCCCTCGGGCCCGAAAAAGGGGTAAAATGATACCCGAGAGTACTCTTCTAGAGAACTGAAGTTCCATAGAGTATACCTTTGTTCGTACAGTTGACCGTCCGGACTAAAAAAGGGGTAAACTACCGCTGGATAGACGTGACTTCGAATTTCAGTTTAATGAGTATGAAAGGCCACAAGATCGCTCGACAATCTTTTCATGTTTAGAGGGTCTGAAAAGGGCTTAAAAGAAGACCCGTAGAGGTTACTTTTCTCAGTTAATTCGGACGATATCGAAAAGCATAAATGCAGTCTCGCCGGATGTTTCTTTCGGATCTCAAAGTGAGCTTCAAAATCAACAAAGTTAGCTCATGATCGACACTTTGTGGGTCAATGTTGGGTATCTCCTTGGGGGAGCAGTATGCTTCGACGAAAACATTGTCTACGATGCCAGGGGTTCTGGAGAGATTTATTGGTAAGATTTCAGCAATAGTTTCCATATTACCCTCAGCATAAACCTTGTGTGTAGCTAAGGGATTAACAGGACAAGACCTATCTCCTGTCATAGTCAAGGTGAATTCTCCGACTTCGATTATGCTTAACTCTGGGAGGAAGTATGATCTATGATGAAGATCTTCCCAGGGTTTGTCTAGACTAATCATTGCTTCAATTATAGCTTCATCAGAGGGCAAGACTAAGTCTAATGAATCGGTGTTAGCGAGAGAACCCTGAGCCCAAATAGGCTCTAGAAGTGGGTCTAACTCTTGTGCAGGAGTTGGATCAGTGTTGGATGAAGCTTGCTGGACTAGAGAGTACGCTACTTCAGTTGCGGACAAGGGCATGGACATGCCTGGGTTCCCTGTCCAATCCATTGTGGCCGATGGGGAAGGAAGTATCCATGGTTCGTTGAAGTAAGTCGTACGGAATGACGAAACTTGAAAAATATCAACCTTATGGTGATTGGATATAAAATTGATATCGCCTTGAGGGGGTGGGCAATCGAAGGTACCCATCAAATATGGGCACAAACCAACCCCTACGTTGACTACACCTGGTTGATGATTATCAATCATCGGGACCATGGATGCCCCCAATGAAGAGTCAGGTCTGGAGAAAGACAATTGATCCATGGTCACTATCCGACCCTCATGTGGAAACAACAAGACCCGAAAAAATGTAGCAACCACAACTTGCATGGCATAAGTCCAACTCCTTCCTAACAAGAGGTTATAGTCGAGGGGCGCATCGACTACCTCTACCTCGACACACACAATCTTCCCTCCTAACTGTACGGGGAAAGAGGGAATGATACCATGTGGTTGGAATGAATGACCATCGAAAGTAGTGAGGAGAGTAGGTGACAGAGACAAAACGGGTTGGCCAATGACCTTCCAACATGCCAATGACATAACGCATGTAGAGGCTCCTTCATCAACCACCATGTGGAAGATATTCCGAGTAAAAATTTTCGTGGGATAAGCCACTACTATATGAAATGCTACATGGTAAGGAAGACAAGGTTTTAGGTCAGTTTTATCCAGCATGATTGTACCTGGATTACAAGTCTCGGTAGATCCTAAAGTGGTTAACAAGGCTTTCCTCTGGGAAGGGAAGCTTTGGAGGACCTCCAAAGCTGACATTGCACAAGGGGTTTGTTATAAATCTTCCACCACAGAATAGTTCTGGGTGGCCCTTGCATTTGGGTTGTGAGAAGATTTTTTGAACGTGGCTTTGGGGATGCGTGTCATTGTTTCGCCCAACGTCTTCTCAATCTGTAGAGGAAGAGATAGGAGTTCGACTTCTTTGCCCTTCTCAGAAGTTCTTGGTTTACTATAGTCATGTGCTCTAGTCGATATAAAAGCATCACCCTTCACCATATATACATTCGCGGATGCGGGGTTGTTCGAAGACGGAGAGGGTCCTTGGCTACCCCCTTCCGTGCTTGCAGAGGCTTGGGTTAGATTTTTCCCATGTTGAAATGGATTGGTTAACACAGTAGGTTGTTGCTGCGTAACAAACTTTTTGGCTTCTACAAGTCGAGGACATAGATGGGCCGGGTGGTCTTCCGTGCATAAGTTGCATGGATACCTCGCCTTTCGTTTCTTAGTGTTGTCCCCGCCAGCATTATCAGTAGGTTTTTTATCCTCCTTACCCTTCTTTTGTTGTTTTTTCTTTCCTTCAGGCTGTTGGGTGGCCTTTGGATTAGTCGGTTGTACTGTGTGTACATCTGATGTTTTGGTAGGAGGAGCAGCCAAAGCAGTAGTTTGGCTGGCTGCTGTGTGTTGTATAGACAACTGTTGCAACTGCTTCGTCAATTTCTCAGCAGGCTTTGTTTGTGATGAACCGATAATACCATCGGCATGTGGTCTAGCTCTTTGTCTGGTGTTATCGAGTATTGAGCATGGTGCATCTGGAAAGATCTCGTATAGCAAACCGGACTAAGAATATATTAGTTCAAGTTGTTGAGCTCTTATGATGGCGTCTTCTTTGGAAAATACTCCCGACATCGCGACGTCTTTGGACAACTATGGGACCAAAGACTTAAGGAACCACTCGAGCAGGAATGCTGGTGGGATTGGTACCTTAATTAAACTCTTTCGGTGTCTCCATTCTCGTATGTGATCAGAGATATGGTCCGCTTTTGTTTGTGAGAAATTGGCCAACAATTTGGTGCTAGCATCGTATCTCACAGGTAACTGGAAATGGTTTAGGAAAGCCATCGCCAGTTCGTTGAAGGAAGAGTATCTTGAGCGATCAAGCTCAATGTACAATTTCACGGCAGTCCCAATGATAGTACGTTGAAACAATCACAACTGTACAGAGTCATCTTTCAATGACTTACATGAGCACCAAAGATGGAAGGTAGTCACATGATCTCCTGGATCTTCGTTAGGCTTGGCTTCAAACTTCAAGATGTCTGAAGGTAACTTCATTGGCATAGGAGGCCAATACGGATCGTGATAGATAGGGTCATTCAACAACCTTGTCAAGTATGGCAAATGTAAGGTTGCCAGGAAGGGTAGTTTGGGTTGTTGGTGATAACCTGGGAAAAAGGGGCCTGGAGTTTGACTAGCACCAGGTTGCCAGGAAAAGTTCGATTGCTGGCCTAGATTCTGGTAGAAACCATGGCCATGGCTAGTGTATGGATTTTACCTGTGCGGAGACATCATCGATTGATTTCCAAAATAGGACATATATGGTTGGGCATGCATTACATTCGAAGGAATTTGGGAAGGATTGCCCCATGTCGGTCTCGTGGGGATAGGCATAGTGCTTTGTCCGAGGTTCCATTGATTGTGAAAATAATTACCCCATATCAACATTCCTGACGAGGGAACTAATCCCTATTCCAAGGCCCTGATGTGGAAGAAGTTCCTGGGTGTGCCCCATGTGCAGGAATAGTACCCTGCAGAGGAATAGGTTGTCCGAAACCGGGGTTGCCCCCAGTTGGGAAAGTAGCTGATGAAAAGGCATTGTTACAAAATGCACCGAACAAAGAAAATGGTGTCGAACCTACCGACATATTATGCAAAGGTGGTCCTTGACTCCCCACTCCAAGTAAACTATGTTGTACAGGTGGCCCGATGGATTGCTGATGCATGCCATCGAGTGAAGGGGATGAAGGAGGTATATGACCTCCCCCATAAGGGAAAGTGTTAAAAGGAGTAGGAGTGCCCCCCATGTGTCCTTGCAGAGGAGTGTTAGAGCTCCCTGCCCCCAGACCTGAAGTCTGTGAAGTGGAGTAGGAAAGTACAGGACTTGTACCTGAACTAGGCATCCCGTATGAGAACGCAGGGCCTGTTGCACTTGGTGTGAAATGGGTTGTGGTTGTCGCCAGAGACAGGATCAAACCACTGTGAGATGTAGAGGCGTTCGATACCATGGTGGCTCGGACCGGTGATGGTGGGTTAGGAGGTGGAAACTCTCCTATGGTGACAACAGTAGTGGGAATTGAAGAATTCCCAGAAGGAGTAAAAACACTTGTTTCCATTGCTGTGTGCGACACTGTCTGGCACTCGTAAGGATGAATCGGTACGATGGTGGGTGTCAAAATATCAGTGGTGGAGGTTTTAACTAGACCAAAAGATTTCTCTCCAAGGTCTAAAACGGTCGATTCCTCTGGATGTTGGTCGAGCACAATTTATTTTGACCTAGTCGCTTCAAAAGACCCTTGTTGGTTTAGCTTTCGTCTTAGTGGTGGTGGGGGTGGCTCCAGTGTAACCGGCGGCAGGCCAAGAAGACTTCGTGACCAGCGGAGCTTGTGATCCTCCACTATGTGAGAAGATCAAAGACACTCTAGGGCATTCTAGTCGTTAAAAAACAACACACACTAAAAAAGTCCCTATAAGATAAGACAGACAAACACTAAATTAATTGGAAGAACAATTACAACAACCAACACTAGAGAAACTTAACAGTGCAAGTGCAACTCGAGCACGTTAGCACCCTCTGGGTATACTTTGCAAAGAATAGCCTGATGTCTATCCTAGGTACCACGATATACCCTTGTAGTCATAGGTACAACTCTTGTCAAGGGAAAGGATGACTGCCTCACCCTCAACAAAAACTATCCTGCACAAGCACACTACTGACAATTCAACAAAAAGCATGTGAACGCGAGCTGTGTAGAGCCAGAGGGCATGTACACGTGTTCTGGCCTTACACAGGCCGTGTGTATCTCTAAAAATCTGAAACAAATAAAAACAGACAATCCAAACCAGGAAGAGACCACTGATATTGAGAACCGACATCTCTTGAAGGCTTAGACACTTTCTTTAACAGAAAAAAGAAAACAATGTAAGGAAAAAATTCATAAAACAAACCAATCTGAGATGAACCCTAAGCTATAGACTGCAAACAACCAAGACTAGAAAGAGTTCCAGAAAACCCCTAAGAATGACTGATTCTGACAGGGAAGAGGATGACTGCCTCCAAAATTTTCTGGAATTGTACACGTTGTTGTTACTTCTTCAGCTAATGTTTACACGCGAGCTGTAAGAAAGTAGGGCATGGGTACACGTGTGCAGACCTTATGCAAGCCGCGTGTACCTCTATGGGTCTCTAAAAAACACAGTCACGCAAATAAACAAAGATAGCTGGTATGGAAGACCATAACCTCTGTTAGCTCAAACTTTGCAGAAACTTCAAAAAACAGGAAAGAAAACCAGCCTTTTAAAAATACCCAAAAATATTCCCAGGAACCCTAGAGACTTCCCCAGTATGGTCACCAATTCTATTGTGGCGGGAAATCCCCCTATGGACTAGCATTTAGGGTTATATTATGCATGCAGATAAGACCGAAAAAATCCTACTTTATACCTTCGTCCCAGACCTAATACCCATTTCTTTTAAGCAAATACATGGTTAAACGAACATACCTTGTTCCAGACGTTCCATGTTGATCCTTATTCGCACTTGATCACTTGTTGGCAGCTATCCTCTCAAGACTGTCATGTGTACAAAACAAGCAACAAACTCTACATGCATTTTTTCTATAGATTAATGTGTTAGAGATTCAAACATATATTTTCTAAACTATGAAGAACTCATATAGTGGGATGGGAAAATAATTTCTTTATTATTAACTTTAATGAATCAACTTACAATGTCGAGACCGACCACTTCTCTATGAACCTGATCCTAGGCTCCTCTTCAAATGTCCTCCAAATTCTTTGCTTTGGATCTCTCTTTGAACAAGGATGACTAAAGGGTTGGGACAATGGGAGTGTGCAATTGGGTAGAGTTTCTTTACTCTTATTCTCCTCTTCCAAATAGGACCCCTAACCCTTCTTTTATATTCTAGAAGAAGCTACGTATTTGGACGAACCCTCGACCATGCATGGCTAGAAGATTCAATTAACTCATCCAAAGCTTTGTGTTCCGTCGACAACTTTCCTTTTTTCGTGCTTTTGTAGGTACACACGGGCTGTTTTAGGTCAGCTAGCATGTACACATGTGCAATAATGGAGTAGGGTGCATAGGCCCTTATAAAAGAGGTTTTTTAAAGAGTTGTTCAGTTGTGTTTTGGAAAAGAAGGGATCTGGAATGGCCTGATGCCAGGTAAGCATGTATGGTGCAAAGTAGGGTTATAACAGTGAGGGATTTCACCATAAGGGGACCACTTTGGAGTTCATCCATTTGTACTTATTATCAACCATGACAAGATAATAATGATTCATCTTTAAATCAAACAAACTTGGGTCCATTACCCAAACCTTTGTTCTACTGAGATTTCTTCAAGGGTTGACATCAATGAAAACCAACCTTAATCAACAATCTCCCCCTTTGGAATTGATGGAAACACTCTGATGCAAAATTGAAATTATGTCATGCAATACTGAAGTCATATCACTCATGCTCCCCCTAGAAACATGTCTCTGTCCTCTGCATCTCTGTGACCATTTCCCCCTATGGAACCATGCCTTTGTCCTCTGCATCTGATGAATCTCTCCCCCTTTGTCATCAATGACAATGGTATCTTTCCATGCGGGGATGATCCCCTTGACTGAACTATCCTCTTTATGGTGCTTCCTCGTTTACTTCTAAGAAATATAAGATAAGAATTCAAAAGCATTAATTTTGGAGTAGAAATAACTCTGAGTCTCTGGCAAAGATACTCAAAGGATTCCTATGGAAGTGGTTTTGTAAATATGTCTGCCACTTGCTCTTTTGTTCCCACATACTCAACTCTGATGTTATTTTCTGCAACCTGCTCCCATAGAAAGTGATACTTGATTGGAATGTGCTTCATCTTGGAGTGCATCACCGGGTTATTTGAGATGTTGATGGTGCTTGTATTATCACAATAGATTGGAATGGGCTCATCATACTCAACCTATATATCTGTCAGAGTTTGTTTCATCCAAAGAACTTGTGTACAACATGATGTTGTTTCAATATACTCTGCCTGAGTTGTAGATAAATATACTGATGATTGTTTCTTTCTTAGCCATGATACTAAACACTCACCCAAGTAAAACACTGCTCCACTGGTGGTTCATTGGTCATCAATACAACCTACCCAATCTACATCTGTGTAGGAAATAAGTGATAGATCTTTTCCTTTTGGATACCATAATCCAAACTCTTTTGTTCCTTTGAGATATTTGAAAATCCTCTTCACTGCTAATACATGTGATTCCTTTGGTGCTTCTTGAAATCGTTCCACCTTCCCAACTGCCTGCATTACATATCATCTGGATGTTGTCACATATAGTAGGATGTCAATCAATGACCTGTATTGCCTCTTATGTGTAGACTTTGAATCATAATCTTTGCTCAACTTGCAACTCGTTTGCATGGAAGTGATAACTGGTTTGAAATATTCCATTCCTAACCTCTTTAACATTTCTCTGATATACTTGGTTTGAGAAATAAAAATTCCTTGGTTTCTTTGATGTATCTGAAGCCCCATAAAGAAGGATAGTTCTCCAAGTAACGACATTTCAAATTCATTTTGCATATCCTTTACAAATTTATGGCTTAACATGTCATCATCACTATTGAAAATAATATCATCAACATAAAATTCAATTAATAAAATATTACCTTGACTTACCTTGATGTAGAGGTTGTTGTCTACACTTCCTTTTCTGAACCCTGCCTGTTGTAGATACTTATCCAGTATAGAGTACCATGCTCTAGGAGCCTGTTTTAGACCATACAAGGCCTTCCTTAATTTACACACATAATCTGCGTTCTATGAAAACTAAAATCCTTCTGGTTGTTCAATGTAGACTTCTTCTCCAAGTTCCCCATTCATAAAAGCTGATTTTACGTCCATCTAATATACTTTAATATTTTTGGAGCATGCATAAGCTAAAAGAAAACAGATTACTTCCATTCTTGCAACTGGGGTAAATGTCTCTTCAAAGTCGATTCCTTCAATTTGTGCATATCCTTTACATACCAGTCTAGCTTTGTTCCTTGTAACATGTCCATATCCATTCAATTTATTCCTGAAAAACCTATTTTGTGTTGATCACATTCTTATTCTTTGGTCTTGGAACCAATTCCCAAGTGTCATTTTTCTCTATTTTATCCAATTCTTCATCCATGGCCTTATTCCAAAATTCATCCTTGTTGGCTTCTTCAAAACAGTTTGGTTCAATTGTAGATAAGAGTGCTAGGTGTGTTTTTTTGGTGACCGTATTCTTCTTCTAGTCTCAACTCCTGTATCTTTGTTTTCGGTAATCTGATCTGAAGGATGATTCTTCTGTACTCGTCTGCTAGGTGTATTTGGAGACACTTGTTGAACTTGCTCTTCTGCTTCTATCGGATTCTCTTCATCTTCCTCTTATACTTCTTTTTCATCTTCTGCTTTTTCTTCGAAAGGTTGTTCCATTGATTCATTTTCTTCTTCCTTTGATTCTAGTCTTCCTGTTTCATCAATTGTTACATTGATGCATTCCACAACTTTGTTCAATCTTAGGTTGTAACACTTGTATGCTTTCGTTGTACTTGAGTAACCAACAAGTAATCCTTTGTCCACATGAGAGTCAAACTTTCCCACTCTGCCATCTTCTCTTTTGATGTAGCATTTGCTTCCAAAAACTCTGAAGTGCTTCACATTTGTTGGTCTTCCTTTCCATAGCTTGTAGGGAGTTTTGTTAGTGTTGTTTCTAAGCATTATTTTGTTTTGAATGTGAACTATTGTATGCACTTCCTGTGTCCAAAATATATCTGTCAATTTGGAATCCATTAGCATTGTTTGAGCCATTTTCTGTACTGTCTTGTTCTTTATTTCAACAACTCCATTCTGTTGAGGTGTCCTAGCAATGGAGAATTGCCTTTTTATTCCATGACTGCTACAGTAGTCCATAAATTCGTTTGAAGTGAAATCTCCTCCATTGTCATATCTCAAGCATTTGATTTTTGGATCCATTTCAGTTTCAACAATTTCCTTGTAGATCTTAAAGTTTTCAAAAGCTTTTGACTTATTCTTGAGAAAGAAAATTGTAGTCATTCTTGTATAATAATAAAATAATAACATAAAATATTTCTCACCTTTTAAAACCTTTGTTGTAGTTGGTCCAACCAGATCAGTGTGCACAATTTCCAGTGGTCTTGCATTGAATATTCCTTTGATTTGAACCTGGTCTTTGTTTGCTTTCCTTGTTGACAATGCTTGCATAAAGTATTGGTTGGTTTCATGATCTAGGGAATTTCTCTGAATGATTATCTTTTTCTAACTTTGACAACATTATCAAAATGTATGTGACCCATTCTTCTATGTCATTAAAAACTTTCATATTCCTTTCCTAGATAACACTTTTCATTACCAATTTCAATTAACACATATATGTTGTTTGAAGTTCTTGCAGCTGTAGTAATCAATTTTCCTGAACCTTCTTTTCTTATATCACACTTTTGTGAATCGAAAGTAACTTTATGACCTTGGTCACACATTTGAATCACACTTAGAATATTATGTTTCATATCCTCTACTAGTAGAACATTTTTTGTCTTTGTATTCTTGTTCCCAATTCTGATTGTGCCTTTTCCAATTATTTTAGCTGAATCATCATTTTCGAAGGAGACTTATCCATCTCTTTCCTTTCTTAATGTAAGAAACCTGTCTCTATCACCTGTCATGTGTTTTGAATAGAAACTGTCAACATACCAACCACATTTCTTCTTCTTATCTTGTAGAGCGAGTGTGCATTCTTCATTGCTATATTGATTCTGCTTTCTTATCCATGTCCTTTTTTGAGGTTCCTGACTGTTACTGTTGTTATTCTGTTGTGGTTCTCTAGGGGGGACTGTCATTCTTCAATATTTGGCCATGTGTCCAAAGTTATTACATTTGTAACATTCTACTTCAGTGCTCAAACATTCAAACCTGTTGTAACTTCTTCTCTGTGTTTCACTAGGCCTTCTTGGATAACCCTTTTGTGTATGAATATCAAAGTTGTTTATGTTCCTATTGTTAGGTCTGCAATTTACAACTTTATGTCCAAAATTATTACATGCATAACATAAACAAAAAAATATAGTTTGATACCTGGGAGTTGAAGATCTTCTGGAAGTAGGTTCTCTCATGAATCCTTATTCTTATTGAGGCCTATCTGTCTATTGTGGATTATGAAATCTGAATCTTCTCAGTGGAGGAGTGTCCCTGTAATCTTCCTTGTATATCTTCCTATCCCCTTTGATTGTTTCTGCATAGCCTTTTGGATATGTTTATTGCTCTGTTGTTTTGGAGCTTGATCCCTCTTCTCTCTGATTGTATCCAAGTCCATACTTGTTAAGATAATATTTTTGACTACTAATAATGTCATCCAAAACTTTTGAGTTATTCTGCATATTTTTCTTTTGAATATCCTTTCTTAATGTGACAATATTTGCTTCCAAATTTCCAATGATCCTGTCCTTTTCTTCTAGATGTTCTTTGAGTGCTTCTTCAATTCTTTTATCTTCTTCTATTTGAACCTTCAAATTTCTGATCATTTGTTCTAGTTCTTGAGTGTCTTCTTTATTGTCTAGTTCCACTTGTAGTTTCTTGTTTTTCTTTTTTTCTCTTCTGATAAGTTCTATGCCATAGATAAATTCTTCTCGGTGGTCAACTTCTTCCTCTTCAATTTCTTCTTCAACTTCTTCATATTATTCTTCAGCTTCTTCATATTCTTCTTCAGAGTCTTCTACTGCCATGAATATAATTCTTCGTGTCTCATTGTCATTGACTTCATCTTCATTTGATGATGAGATGTCTTCTTTGGTGCATAAACTTTTCTTGAAAACTTTCTTTGTAGTTCTTTTGCCTTTAATTGTTTGTTTTCCTTTTGAGTAACCTTCATCATTTCTCTTTTTCTTATGAGGACATTTGTTAGAAAAATGACCAATACCATCACAATTAAAACAAATTAAAGGAATCTTACCTCTATACCTATCATTGATTCCCTTGTTCATTCTTTTGATGAAGTTGGCCACTTCTTCATCATCTTCCAAGACGTCAGTGTTGTTTCTATGTTCTTCTTGATGCTTTTCCTTTTTATTTGATCTTTTGGATGCTTTGAAGGCTGCTTCTTTTACATCTGGATTTTCTTGTTGAGTTATCATTTCATATGATGTGAAGATTCCATGCAGTTTGTCCATGCTTATTGAGTTTAGATATGATCTTTCTTCTAGTGATGATATCTTAGGGTCAAATCTCATAGGAAGATATCTTAGTACATTTTGAACAAACACATATTCTTTGATTTCTTCTCCCAATCCTATGATTGTATTCACTGTTTCATCGACTCATAAGAAGTAGGCTGCAATATTATCATATTCCTTCATCTTTAGTTGTTTGAACTGGCCTCTGTAAGTTTGAATCTTTTCTTATTTGAATTTTGTATCTCCTTCATAAATATTTCGAAGATTATCCCAAATCTCTTTAGCGGATTTACAATTTGCAAATTTGGTGAATACCGTTTCACTGAGACCATTCAGAAGTGCATTTGTGGCTTTGGAATTATTCTGACCGAGTTTCACTACTTTGTCATTTGTTGGTGGAACTGCTGGTGATGTGTATCCATCTACAATTGATTGCAAAATTTCAAATCCCTCATCTTGTATATATTTCTTCATCCTTATGCTCCAAAAAAAATACTTTTGTCCATCAAACTGTGGTATTCCATTTTTATAAAAGTTGTTGCTCTCCATGATCTACCTTTCAGTGGTTAAACTAATTTCTAAAGGAACCTTCTCTGATACCAATTGTTGGATTACTGAGAGGGGGTTGAATAATCAATAGAGAAATTATAATCCTTTTTAAACAAAAAATCCAAGTGTTATATCAATGTAGAATTATCATACAATAATGAGCAATGAACAAATGAACAATCATACACATACACAGTACACCAATGTTTTACATGGAAACCCAAAGTGGGAGAAAACCACAAAATTATTTTTCTTATATGTCTTGAAGAATTACATTTTTTGGAAGCACCAACTTCCTTTGTTTTCCAGCTGCAACTTGAAGGAGGCTCCAACCCCCTAGTTTCTTAAGATATAACTTGATGGAAGCTCCAACTCTCTAATTCTCTAGCTACAACTAGAAGAAGGCTACAACCCCCTATGTTCTTCGGCTACAACCGGAAGGTGGCTACAACCACCTATTCTTGCCCTGTACAACTTCCCTGAAGTAGAAGTAGAATGATGGAACCACTGTCACACTGTCACTGTGAGATATACCGCTATAAACATGTACCAATAAACCTGAACCATGAATCAACCATGTGTCAACCTGTACCTCAACCTATAATCGACTTGTACCATAAAAACATGCATCAACCATGCACCAACCTATACCAAACAACCTGTAATAAACCTTAGAAAGCATCATCAAAAGAATTTATCCTCCCTTGAATTTTGACCTTCTTTTCTTCACCTTCCCTCTGAAATTCGTCTTAGATAGCCTTTGGTTACCTCAGACACCTATATATGCATCAACCATATTTTCAAGTTTGAAATAAAATGAGAGAGCCTTGCCTCTTATTTATACTCTCCAAGTAGCTTCCTTAAAAACATCTTCTAGGTCACTTTGCTCACTTTGCTTATTTTAGGGTTAACCCACTTCTAATTACTCCATTAACTTTATTATTTAAATAATTTATTTTGTATTCACTTTGAATTATAGTACACTCATCACTTCAATTTATTATTTTCCTTCTAAAATCTCTTAAACCACTTTGACTACTTTGACCTTTTGGGGCTTCTAGATGACATATGAAGGTCCTCCAACTTCGTAAGGCCATAACTCTCAAACCGTGAGGAGTTATGTGATGGTCCACATACCACCAAAAATGGAATGAAATGTAATATCCATATAGAATAGTATTACCTACAAATATATCAAAACTCATATGATTATGCATCAAATAAACTTCGGTCCATTACCTAAACCTGGGTTCTCCAACTTCTCATGGACATAACTCTCTAACCGTGAGGAGTTATGTGACGTTCCACATACCAATGGAAATGTCATAAAAATAAATATCCATATAGGATATTTTCACTAACAAATTCACTAACATTCATCTCATTATTCCACAAATAAGCATGGTTTCTCTAACCATACTTCTAGGATAACTCAATCTGCAAATCATCTTCCCATGAGGGATTTCACCATAAGGGGACCAATTTGGAGTTCATCCATTTGTACTTAGTATCAACCATGACAGGAAAATAATGAGTCATCCTTAAATCAAACAAACTTGGGTTCATTACCCAAACCTTTGTGCTATCAGGCTTTGTTCAAGGGTTGACATCAATGACAACCAACCTTAATCAACAATGGTGACTTTGTGAATAACCAATAATAATTTCATTCCAAGGATTGACTTATTTTGTTCCAAGGCCAATAAATATGCAATAGAACACTAACCATGATGATTGCATTGTGTTTTATGCCTAGGGCATGCATTTCATTGAAAAATGTCAAGGCTTTGGGACCCACTGATTCCATTGCAATTGAAGAATGTTAAGTCCTAACATGGATTTCCAATCTGGTACTAACTTCCAATGATTGTAGTCCATGACCCAATATCCCATTTAGGCATCTTTTGAACAATTAGTGGGCAATGCTAAAATCCCCACATGAACTTCTTACCTTGTTCCAAAGCCAAATTCCATAACCAAATACAAATGTTATATCATAACCACAGATGTAAGATTCCATCAATATTAATTTAGATCAGATATAGTGTAAAGTGTTTTGATTATGGTGTTAAATATCACATTTGGTTCTTATCATGAATCATGTCAATGATGAGTCGAGGAACCTCACCAAGTCAACATGGATTAAGTGCTTGCTACATATCAATCCTAATAATGGTTTATTGATTCTATAATAATTATTAGTTATTGCATTGCATTTTTACAAGATAACTACCCACAAAAACATTACATTTAAATCCAATTGTTATTGCATAACCATGGATCAATTTACCTTATTCTAGATGCAATAAATTTACACATGTAGGTAGAACACTAGCGACAATTTAGTTGGGTTTATTCCTAGGACAAATTGCATTTTATTGAAGAATATCAAAGCTTCATGGGGATTCATGGCATGGGAATAACTAGAAATAATTGAATTGCATCAACCTACTTACCTTATTCGAGAGGTAGTAAATTTACACACGTAGGTAGAATACTAGACAAGATGATTACGTTAGGTTTTCTGCCCAAGACTTTCATTTTGTTGAATAATGTCAAGATGACACGGGGACCTAATGATTGAATTCTAATTTAAGAATGTCAAGGCTTCATGGGAATGATGAAGATAGTAATAACAAACAATGATTGCATTCCATGACCCAACATACCATTTAGGCATTCCTTTGAACAATCAATGGGAAATTCTAAAATCCCCTCATGAACTTCTTGTCTTGTTCCAAAGTGAAATTCCATAACAAAAATGCACTTATTATTGCACAACCATGGATGCTATATTCCATGAGTATTAGTTTAGATCAGATATAGTGAAGAGGATTTTGATTATGGCGTTGGAATCTTGGATTTGGTTCCCAACAAGGCTCATGCCATTAACAAGTTGAGGAACCTCTCCAAGTCACCATGGACTAAGTCCTAGATGCATTTAATTCCCAACAAGGGTTTACTAATTCTATTGCAAATAGCATTGACTGTATTCTATTTCTAGAAGACATTTCCCATAATAACATTATCTTCAAATCCATTTTTTATTGCATAGCCATGGGTTTTCTTACCTTGTTCTAGAGTCAATAAATTTTCACATGTAGACATATCACCAACCACAGAGATTGAGTTGGGTTTTATTCCTAGACAATTTGGATTTCACTAAGAATTCCAACACTTCACTAGGATGGTGARTCTAGGAATAACCAACAATTATTAAATTCCATGGACCTKCTTACCTCACTYAAGAGYTGACCTAAAAATAAACTAAATAGCTTACCTAAAAAAGATAAATTAATAAAATTCCAAATAACTAGTTATTAAATCATTTTTTTTCTAGGTTACAAAGCCTAAGGAATCATCATAGACATAATCCTGTGATACCATTGTTTTTCCCTGCTTATTAGACTTGCAACTATTAGTGGTTCATAACTCTGTGATTGAAATAACCTATTTTTCCAATATAAGTACTATAAAAAAATAAAATAAATAACATTCAAGAAAAAATAAACTACAACTACAACATACACAAAACATACACAATACCTCACCTCAGAGTGCCCCCTCTCAAAGGTTCAACTTGTGCACTTGCTACATAATTCCCACATACTCTTAAAAGGAAATAATGCACCCTAATGATATTTGACATATATATTAAGTGAAAGAGTGTTAGAATACTAACAATATATGTAACACCCCCCCCAAGATGAGAGTACCTTATTTATATAACACAACCAAAGTATCTTTCGATTAAAAAATAGGGACGACAAAGATCCTATATGCTTGGGGGTTCATTTGAATTACAAACTGATATTTGGAACACTGCAATCCATAAGTGATCACAGTCTCCTGAAACAAAATTAAACTTAATTCATTTTCTTATCAAACCTTGAATCATGCGGGCATCGTGGCTCTATTTTCATAGTACAAGATTAGATCGGTTGAAGGTTTTCATACTCATCAATTCCTCTGGAAAAGAATAGGAACAAATTGTTGCAACATCCTAGAGTTTAATGCAAAGGTGCCACTAGACATGAACAATACTTTGTCCTCAATAACAACAAGTTGGCATATTCTTCATTGTTGCCATAAATGTTCGGTATCTTCCTCAACTTGTCCTAACTATGTGAAGCCATTTGATACCCTGTGAAATAGATTGTGAAATTCCTTCTACAAGTTGGGTTAGCAAGGTTTATTTAGACATATATATTATGACAACATCCTTCATCATTAACTGAAACACAAGTAATTTCATAACCTTCTCTAAATTTGATCATGCTAACAAGAAAGAAACCTATATTGCAATCCTCCTTACCTTGTGATATGTACACAAAAAAGTAGTGATGATAACAAGGATTAGGGTTTAAACTAGGTTCCTGTGATAGAAAATGAGATAGTTATAGGTTGAAGAAAAATGTCATTTCCTGATCCCATCATCTCCCCTTAACCAAAAGTGTTGCATGTCCTCATGCAACCTACTATATTTCTTGTTCAAGAGCATTGGAGTGAAGATATTCCCAATTGAAGTGTAGATGCCCAAATTCATTTGCACCATAAAATCCAAGTGCTCTGTCTACTTGATTCCATTGCATAACTTCTTCTCATTCTTCCTACTTGATGGGTGACTTGTAAAACCTAATAGAACACCAACGAAGGGGAAAGTGAAATCCAAGGCCAAGAAACCTAACATCATGTATTATTATAGAGTTTATATAAAAGGTTTCTTTGTTGAGGGATCAAATGAAATATGGATAACCCACAAGTTTCCTATTCCTCAAGTAATTAGGGAGTTGTTCTCATATGTCATGGTAAATCAATAATGCTTTCAATGAATGTATCTTGACAATTTATTGGTAATTATAGATATCATATATTTGATGGTATATAATGATTACATAGTCTCCAAGGTATTTTAACAACCTCTGGTAATAAAATATTATAACCGATGGTAGGGGATACTGATACCAAATGATCAATCTTGAATTTCCTTCAATCCTGATATAAAATTATGTAGCTTTCTTCCACTAACGTGACTAAAAATGAATGCTGAAAATGATTGGAGATGGATGTCTCCAACATAAGGATTGGGGTTCCACTGAGAACTATCTTGCAAGTAGAAGTTGAAATGATATAGTTCACACAATAAGTTCTGATAAAGAGAATCACAGGATAGAAATATATTGATAAAATATTGAGGTTGTTTCAGCTCATATGTTTTTTTTGCTGCCAGGTAGAGAAGCCTAAAGGTAGTCCATCTTTCATGTAAAAGTATGGGGTAAACTAGATATTTTTACCTACAAGTTAGGGCCTCTAATGATAATTTATAGTCTTGTTGCCTTCGGTTTTGTGCCTGCATCAACTATGCTTTACACTCTTTAAAATTTGGCTTCCACTTCTCCTCCCGAACTAAATAAGTTAAGAAACATTTTTCTGTCAGTTTCTCAATCACTTGCTAATGGCTCTCCTTTATGATCCCAAGATAAAATAGCTCATATTTATCTCTCCATCTAGGTAGGTCGGTTTTTAGTTGGATACATGCATATGTATTCACCATGATGTCATCCAATACAATATTGATTATTTGATGAACTAGCTTCATACATTCTTCTGAATAAGCATTTTCCTTGTCCATTTATGACTCTTTTGAGTCAATGGCTTCTAATAAGGAATTTAGAGGGTTATTGCTTGGAACCCTAGACCCRTTTCTTTCCAATTTTATCTTTGGCTTCTGATTTTACATCCTAAATTTTATGTTATCCTTTAATAAATCTTGGTAAATAGGGCTATAGAAATGAAGTTATTTAGAGGCCATTCAAGACTTGGAATTTCCTATGCTACCTTTGATTCTCCTTATTTTTCTTGATCCAACATGCTTTGGGTGTGGATTAGGTTTATGATGCAGACCTATCGGCCCTTGGGCCAAGATCCACTCACAGGATCATTCTTTAACCCCTTCGAGCCGGATCGGCTCTTTCGGATTCCCTGCTAGAATCTCCTTTCAAATCGATCCACAGGTCCTTCAGAAAGCTCCCCTGTGCGAACAAAACTAGGCACGAGATCCTTTCTCCCCCAGCGACCACATCGCTATGACCAAGGGCCTAACCCAAGGTCCTTTTTCACAACTCGCAATCTCGCGAGTTCATGAGTCAAGGCTCCTGACTCTTCCCTTTAAATCTCTTGATACCCGAAATGCCGATACGGGTATGGATCTTCCTCTGTCAGTGCCTTCCTCATGCAACTACCGGCTAGGATAAGCACTAGCACCCTTCGCTATTCTCCACTTCGCGAGTTCGAATATCCAACCTTAGCACATTTCTTTCACGAACCCCCGAGAGGTAACATTGACTTTCTTCCTCTCGTTCTTTCTACTAGCGACTTCGCGAGTCGAAGGGTCAAGCTCACGTAGTCTTATCTCGCGAATCCCCAAGACGCTAGAAATCAACAGAGTGTTGACTCGTTCCACTAAGTGACATGTGTCTTCCTGTCTATTTCCCGGGCCCACCTTGTGGTTCTACCATGTGTTTCCTCCATGCCTCGGCTCTTGGCACTTCACGACTCGTGAAGTCAAAAATGACTCCTTTCAACCTCTGAACCCCCGAACGTGTGATAGGCGATGGGCTGTTTTATCCAACGGTCCTCCCGTGACCTGGATCCAACGGCTATCCATGCTCCTCGCGATTTTGCAACTTCACCACTCGGGACTTGGAGCACCCAATTCCTGGGCTCTTACCTTGCGGACCTTCGAGTTCACGAGATCCCTAGATATCTACCACCTGTCCTCTTTGAATGGATGGTCCCGATCTTCTCACGACTTTGCCACTCGCAAAGTTGAAGAACTTTTCTTTCTGACCTCCGATGTTCGAATCCCCGATGCGGGTGATCTCATGACACGTGTCCTCCTTCCAACGAATGAATCAAATTCTCTTCGCTATTTCAAGACTTTGCCTTTCACGACCTTGCGAATCTTGATGTAAAGGTTTTAAACCTTCAACTCGCGAATCCATGAAATGAGATTACGCGAGTGATCCAACAGTCCTTGTCGACTTGGATCCCATGGTCCGATTTCTCCCGAGCTTTACACTTGAAGAATGCTTGCCGTAACTTCCTTGCTCCTCTGCAAGATCTGACGGCTTCTGGGGCTTCCCGAATCCTCCACAGAGGATTCCGACCGTCCAATGCATCCTTAACAACTCCTGCAAAATGAACAAGTATGCCTTCACAAAACTTATCCACCAACAAACAACGTTATTGCACCTCCTTCCGACACTTCAAGGAACTAACTCTTCTGAGATTTTACCACAACTTTGAGTCTTCAAAAAGACTTCTACACACACTCCTTGCGGAAATTATTCAAATACTTCCAAGTATTTGAACCTCTTCGACTCTGTGCATTCCCTGCGAGAACAGTCTTTCAACAATTTCGCTCAGGTTGTAACTCTGAGACTTCTCTTGGCCTGCACACTCCTTGCATGACTCCTGTGCTTAACTTTCACTTGTGTGAGAATGAGAACAATGTTATCCCTCCTGATCTTGTAGAGACGAACTCTGACTTCTATCAACGCACACCTTGCGGACAATTTCATTGCACTCCTTGCAGGAAAACTCTTGCTCAGACAGAGAAATGATTGAAACTCATTCTTTACTCTCCCTCTCTTCAAATTTTAGACATTAAATATGAAACCATACATTCACACATCAAAGAAAATGCATAACAGAGAGTAAACAAGCATATATCAATCAACATGTACAACACAGAAAGCAATTGGACACCATGAGTCTGAACTAAAGATCTTTGTATTAATCCATAACTTCTATACATGGGTTTTTTACTCTACACAACTCTCTGCTTCTTCTTCTATATGCTCTCTTGATCATGCTACTAATGTTACAATTATACAAGTGAGGGTGTCTATATCCATTTTCCCTTCGGCTCCTAAAACTATCTAATCTAAGAATTCAAGTCTACCTACTTACATTTTCTAGCATAAATGCCTCTTAGTCCTTCAGACGAGAGCGGGACGCTCAAGGTATGATGAAAATCTACCAGTATGCCCTTTCTTAATTGTTTCATTTATGTTTGGTGTATCCACTTCAAAACATTTCAAACAATTAAATGCGTCGGCATTTGTCCCCCGCTTGCTTGTTGTTGGCGATGCTCCCGCATCATACTCCCTCGCTTGAAAATTTTCAAGGGCTTCTGTCCATGCACTCTCGCACAGTCTGTCCATGCTTTTGGATCTCTGCTTCATTCTCCCAACTAACATATTTAACTGGATGTCCCTTCCACTTGACCAAGTATTCAAAATATTCCTTTCGCCTGGTCCTCTTACTAACTCTTTTGTCTAGTATGCTTTCCATCTGTGGCTTCTCTGCAACTGGCATCTTTTTAGTCCACTGAACCTCTAGTTGTTCATCATTTGTTCCTGCTTCCTCAGCTTTGTATGGGTACAAATATGAGACATTGAATATCGGAGAAATTTCGATCCCATCGGGTAATTCAATCTCATAAGCATTTGCCCCAAATTTCTTCAAGACCTTACATGGTCCGATCTTCTTCATCTTCAGTTTGTTATATGTCCCCTTCGAGAATATTTCCTTTCTCATATGTGCCAGAATCAAATCACTAACCTCAAATTGAAGTTTTCTACTGTGTTGATCTGCTCTGCGCTTATACTCTTGGCTTGAGTTTTTCAATCTCTCCTTCACCTGGCTGTGAAGTTCCTTCATTGCTTCGACAAAATCTTTTGCACTAGAACTTCTTATCTCATCCCGTTCTGAATCCCTCAGTTCATATACTCCTCTTGGCTGTGTCCCATAAACAATTTGGAATGGACTCTTCCCTGTGCTTCTGTTGATTGAATCATTGTAAGCAAATTCTGCTCGGGGTAGAATATTATCCCACTGATTGTGGTGTTCTATCACCAAGCTCCTCAGCAAGTCTCCCAAACTTTTGTTCACAACTTTTGTCTGTCCATTCAACTGAGGATGATAAGATGAACTAAATGATAAGTTTGTTCCCAAATTTTTCCATAAGGTTCTCCATAAGTGTCCCACGAACTTGGTGTCTCGATATGAAACTATGCTCCTTGGCAAGCCATGAAGTCGAATGACCTCTTTGAAAAAAAGATTCACAATGTGAGTTGCGTCACTGGTTTTCTAACATGGTATGAAGTGTGCCATCTTAGAAAATCTATCTACCACTACAAAGATTGAGTCAAACCCTCTTTGTGTTCTCGGCATCCCCAATATAAAGTCCATGCTTATTGCATCCCACGACTTGTCAGGTACGGGTAATGGTTGATAAAAGCCTGTATTCTACCTCTTCCCTTTTGAATGTTGACAAACTCTTCATCTTTCCATGAATATTTTGACGTCTTCTCTCATTCCTGGACAAAAATATGATTCGTTTAACTTTGAGAACATCTTGTCATGACCAAAATGTCCAGCCAATCCTTCACTATGTTTCTCCTTCAGAAAATTCTCCCTCATAGAGAATTTTGGAATACAAAGTTGATTACCCTTAAATAGTAATCCTTCCTAGATCATGTATTCTTTCCATTGGCTTCTGTCCCTGAGAATTGGATTCTTAGCTGCTTCATACACCTCCTTAAAATCTGGATCATCTCTGTACATGTCCTTGAGATCATCAAAACCCAGTGTTTTGACTCTGAATTCCTGCAACAACAAACATTTCCTGCTCAAAGCATCAACAACTTTGTTAGCAGTTCCAGAAATATGCTTACTTACAAAAGTAAAGTTTTGCATGTATTCAACCCATTTTTCATGTCTTTGATTTAGCTTCTCCTGTTGAGTCACAAATTGTAAAGCATGATTGTCACTGTATAAGACAAACTCCTTAGGGATTAAGTAATTCCTCCATTTCTTCAATGTCTGGATAATAGCATAGAACTCCTTGTCATACGTGGAGTACTTCATTTTTGCTTCATTCAGCTTCTTGCTGAAGTATGCTATCGACCTGTCTTCATGGATCAAGACTTCCCCTATTGCAAATCCACTTGCATCACATTTTACCTGAAATGTCTTTTTGAAATCAGGCAACACCAAAATTGGTTGTCCAGTGATTTTCTTCTTCAACAAATTGAATCTTTTCTCAGCCTCTTCTGTCCAGTGAAAAGACTTGTGTCTCTTCTTCACTGTGTCCATCATCGGCGCACTAGTTCCACTGAAATTCCTGATGAACTTCCGGTAGAAACTAGCCAATCCATGAAAACGTCTCACCTCAAATATACTCTTCGGTGATGGCCAATTCTTAATTACCTCCACCTTATCTGGATCCATCCTCAACTTGTCTGCCGAAATAACAAACCCCAAATAAATGAGATTTGTCTTCATGAATGAGGATTTCTTCATGTTGATCAACAACTTCTCTTTCTGTAATCTTTTCATCACTGTAGCCAAATGTTTCAGATGATCTGCCTCTGTTTTACTGAAAATCAGTATGTCATCAAGATACAAAATGAGAAATTTTCCGATGAAATCCTTCAGGACTTCATTCATCAACCTCATGAAATCACTTGGTGCGTTCGTTAAGCCAAACGACATAACAAGCCATTCATACAACCCTTCATTGGTCTTGAAGGTTGTCTTCCATTCATCACCTTCTCTCGTACGAATCTGATGATATCTACTTTTCAAATCAATCTTCGAAAAAATATTTGCTCCACTCAAGCAATCCAACAAATCATCCATTCTTGGAAATGGAAATCTGTACCTGATGGTTATCTTATTGATTTCTATTGATTCAGTACACATCCTCCAGCCTCCATCTTTCTTTGAACTGAGCACTGTCGGAACAACACATGGACTCAAGATTTCTCTAACCAACCCTTTGTCCATTAAATCCTAGACCTATCTTTTGACTTCTTCATTCTCCCGCGGCGTCAATCTATACGCTGCCTGGTTTGGTAAACTAGCTCCAGGTATGAGATCAATATGATGACTCACACTTCTGATCAGTGGCAACGAACGAGGTAGTTCATCCACTACTATGTCAACAAACTCTTCCAACAGTTTCTGAACCTCTTCCGGTAAATCATCTACCCTTGTACTGGTTAAAACAATTTTAGGCTTCCTGACCACAATGAATTGCGGTTCCTCCTTCTTCTTAACCTCTGTAAGAATTTCCTTCCCACTCATGAGAAGTACAGTGTTGCTTACTTCAGGTTTCACCTCTTTATCTTTGATTGGAAGCAACATGTGAGTTCTCCCATTCTTCTCTAGGGTGTATGTGTTCTTCCTCCCATCATGAATCACATTTCTATCATATTGCCATGGTCTAACCAACAATAGATGACAAACATCCATGGGAATACCATCACAGAGTATTTCATTTTTATACCCTCCTATTTTAAATTCAACTAAACATTGTTTAGTGACATTTACCTGATGTCCTTTTTGTAGTCGCGAAACTCTGTATGGGCTTGGATGTTCAATCATCTCCAGCTCCATATTTTCTACCATCTCTGTAGAAATGAGATTATCTATGCTACCACTGTCCATAATGACCTTGCATACCCTGTCCTTGGTTTTGCAAGCAGTCCAAAAAAGATTGTTCCTTTGGATCGAACTATCCACCTCATTCTCTGGCGTTAAGAGAACTTTTTGCATCATCAATGATCTTCCGCATTCAACATCTTCTACCTCAACATTCCACCTTTGTGCTTTGGCAATGTGAGTCTCACCACCTTCTTTCTTTCTGTCTGGACACTCATAAGATTTATGTCCGATCTTTCCACATGTGAAGCATTTCACCACTCCACCTCTTCCTCTTCCTCTACCTTTGGTATGAGGAAATTTGTTTCCATCAGCATACTATCCCCTCTGTTCGGTATGCTGCCCTCTCTGCGAGCTTCCAACTCTCTCAGTTTTAGTCTAAGGTTTCTTCCACTCTTCCTTGGGTTTCTGATTTCTATCCTGGGCAACTAATTTGCCTCTGGGCTGACTTCTGCCTCAACCTCTTTGACTTTTCTTTCGGCTCAGCTTCTCTTTAGCCTTTAGATCCATCTAATAAGCATCTTCCATCGTTTAGATGGTCATCATGCTCATCTCATCCTGAATGTCGTATCGTAGACCATTCATATATCTAGCAACTTTTTCATCATCACTTTCACGATGACCTGCCCTGATGTTCAGCCTGTAGAATTCTTCAGTGTACTCCTTTACTGACATCAACTTCTGTCTCAAATTCTCCATTCTCCGAAACAGAGTAATTTGGTAATCCCTGGGAATGAATTTAGCCTTCATTTTTGCAATCATCCTATCCCAACTCTTGATTTTTTGCTTGCCTTTGCAGCGTCTGTCAGCTTGTAGCTCATCCCACCACAATGTTGCATGTCATTTCAATCGTGTGACAACATGTTTGACCTTTTTGTCTTCCTCGACATCTTCATAGTCAAAATAAGTGTCCAAAGCTCTAATCCAGTCTAGAAGTTCTTCAACATCCAGGTTTCCTTCGTATACTAGAATATCTATTTTTGCCTTAGCACCCATTCTTGCAATAGCCCTAATCGGGCATTCATTTGCTGCATCCTCTGCCGTAACTTCTTCTCCTTCATGTCCAGCTTCATTTTCACTTTTGGAATCAATGACATCTCCAACACTAGATGTGCGCCTTGGTGCTGTCTCCATGTCCTCGAGTCTGGCACGTATGTCATGCATCTCTCTTTCCATGGCTGGATTTGGCACCTGCCGACCCCTTCCTCTTGGCATTTCCCTTTCCTTTGGCAGATCGAGTGTTTTCCTGTCTCTTCTTCTCGGCGGCATGGCTGAGATTTCTTTCTCGCTTTCCCTATCTGAAGTATACAAACAGATTCAAGAGATGATATCAAACTGACGTAGACCTATTGGCCCTCAGGCTGAAATCCGCTCACAGGATCGTTCTTTAACCCCTTCGAGCCGGATCAACTCTTTTGGATTCCCTACTGGAATCTCCTTTCAAATCAATCCACAGGTCCTTCAAGAAGCTCCCCTGTGTGAATAGAACTAGGCACGAGCTCCTTTCTCCCCCAGTGACAACAACACTATGACCAAGGGCCTAACCCAAGGTCCTTTTTCGCAACTCGCAATCTCACGAGTTCATGAGTCGAGGCTACCGACTCTTCCCTTTAAATCTCACGATACCTAAAATTTTGATACGGATATGGCTCTTCCTCTGTCAGCGCCTTCCTTGCGTGACCACTGGCTAGGCTAAGCACTAGCACCCTTCGCTATTCACCGCTTTGTGAGTTCGAATATCCAACCTTAGCACCTTTCTTTGACGAACCCCTGAGAGGCGACGTTGACTTTTCTCCTCTCGTTCTTGTTACTCACGACTTTGCGAGTCAAAGGGTCAAGCTCATGTACTCTTATCTCACAAATCATTGAGACGTGAGAAGTCAACAGAGTGTTGACTCCTTCCACTAAGTGCCGTGTATCTGCCTATCTATTTCCCGGGTCCACCTTGTGGTTTTTCCATGTGTTTTCTTCCTGCCTCGACTCTTGGCACTTCATGACTCATGAAGTTGGAAACGAATCCTTTCAACCTCCGAACCCTCGAATTCATGATAGGTGATGGGGTTCCTGATCCAATGGTCCTCCCATGACTTGGATCCAATGGCTATCCACGCTCCTCGCAATTTTGCGACTTTGCCACTTGCAACTTGGAGCACCCAATTCCTAGGCTCTCACCTTGTGAACCTCCGAGTTCGTGAGATCCCTATATCTTTGCCACTTGTCCTCTTCAAATGGATGGTCCCGATATTCTCATGACTTCGCCACTCGCGAAGTTGAAGGAATTTTCTTTCTGACCTTCGATGTTCGAATCCCCAATGCGGGTGATCTCACGAAACGCGTCTTCCTTCCAATGAACGGATCAGATTCTATTTTCTCTTTCGGTACTTCACCTTTCGTGACCTCACGAATATTGATGCAAAGGTTTTAAACCTTCAACTCATGAATCCACGAAATGAGGTTACGCGAGTGATCCGATGATCCGATTTCTCCCGAGCTTTACACTTGAAGAATGCTTGCCGTAACTTCCCTGCTCCTCTGCAATATCTAACGGCTTCCAGGGCTTCGCGAATCCTCCACAAAGGATTCTGACCATCCAATGCATCCTTAACAACTCCTTTGAAATGAACAAGTACGCCTTCATGAAACTTATCCACCAGCAAACAACGTCGTTGCGCCTCCTTCCGACACTTCAAGGCACTAACTCTTCTGAGATTTTACCACAACTTCGAGTCTTCAAAAAGACTCCTTCAGGCACTCCTTGCAACAATTCTTCAAATACTTCCAAGTATTTGAACCTCTTCGACTCTGTGCACTCCCTGCGACAGTAGTCTTTCAACAATTTCGCTCAGGTTGTAACTCTGAGACTTCACTCGACCTGCGTACTCCTTACACGGCTCTTGTGCTTAACTTGCACTTTTTCAAGAATGAGAACAATGTTATCCCTCTTGAGCTTGCAGAGACAAACTCTGACTTCTATCAACGCACACCTTGCAGACAATTTCACTGCACTCCTTGCAGGAAAACTCTTGCTCAGACAGTGAAATGATTGAAACTCATTCTTTACTCTCCCTCTCTTCAGATTTCAGACATTAAATATGAAATCATACATTCACACATCAAAGAAAATGCATAACAGAGAGTAAACAAGCATATATCAATCAGCATGTACAACACAGAAAGTAATTGGACACCATGAATCTGAACTAAAGATCTTTGTATTAATACAAAACTTCTGTACATGGGTTTTTTACTCTACCCAACTCTCTGCTTCTTCTTCTCTATGCTCTCTTGATCATGCTACTAATGATACAATGATACAAGTGAGGGTGTCTATATCCATTTTCCCTCCAGCTCCTAAAACTGTCTAATCTAAGAATTCAAGTCTACCTACTTAGATTTACTAGCATGAATGCCTCTTAGTCCTTCAGACGAGAGCGGGACGCTTAAGGTCTGATTACAATCTACCAGTACGCCCTTTCTTAATTGTTTCATTTATGTTTGGCGTATCCACTTCAAAAAATTTCAAACAATTCATCATGTGCCAAAATGCGCCGATGTTTGTCCCCTGCTCACTTGTTGTTGGCAATGCTCCTGCATCGGTTTAGGAGAATGAAAATATCCATCAATTTCATCATCAAATTGATCTTGTTATGGTGGAGATAAAGGTCCATAAGGAGGTAAACCTTCTAATTCATGATCATCAACTTGCACCTCTTGTTTCTTTGGAAAAAAGGACTTTGGAGACTATAGGTCCTCTCATTTGTCATCAAATTTTCCTTCCCACTACTATGGAGATGAGGACCTTGGAAATTATTACTGTACTAGCTCATCATTGGATTGTTCTTTTGGTTGTTCTGGAGAGAACAAGATTTGAGACTGTAAATCCTCTAATCTATCAAACTCGGACGAGGAGATGGAGATTGGAGATGGACAAATGACAAGGTCTGTAGTAGGGTCCACTTGTAATTCCACAACCTCCTTTTCCTATGACATTTGAATTTTAGGTGCATTGGAGGCCCTCGTATCATAGTTATAATGTGATTCCATAGCAACAGATGTATCAGGGGTTGAGGTGGAATATGCAAGGGTTTGTTTTCCATCATGCCTAGGCCGATTGGTAGGAAATATAACCATCACCATGGGGTTTCTCCCTATTCCTTTTAAAAACAATTCCCAACTGATATGAAGCCTACCCAACTCATTCATAATCAACATATTTATCATACCTTGGTGGTATTACCTTGTCTCAGGGTTTTCCCTCTTGCGAACCATGAAAACCATTTTCGGTAGGATTTTGATCAAGAAGAATGTCATGTTTAAGATTTCTTCATTCTTTAGGTGCATCATGAGTTTGAAAAAGTAGTGAAACACCATGTTTTACCTCCCCTCACAAGTTATGAAATTTTGGATGATGAAATCTACCTCTTTCCATGGTGAAATCAACAAGTCCCTTTGAAATCCTTTTGGTATGTCGGGCATAGGAGAGGGATTTGTTAGAAACTAAGGCTAACTATCTACTGGTAGCTTCAAATTCTTTAACCACCTTCCACATTTCAAGGGGATCCATATGGATCAACTGATGAACTCTTCAATTACAATTAGGATAAGTTGTTGCACTAATTCCCTCCAACTATTGAAGGTTTTAGCAAATTCCAATCCAATTCCTAGGTCCTAGCCTTGTAACCTCTAGAAAAATGAAAACCAACATGATTTTGAAAATATTTTCATTACCTATGGGTTGGATACAATTATCATCATATCTTCAATATCGAGCCCCTTCACCAATCTTTCGATTGTGCACTATATCTAGAGGCGAGTTTGCAGAATTAAATGGTGCTCCGAGGTAAGTTCTTTGGGGTTGAATTGTTGAATTGTAATTAAGTGCTATAAAATGTGGGTAATCATATGAATAAATGAGAGGATTATATAGAAATAAACAAGAGGATGGAGAAAAACAAGTGGTGTGACATTGAAATTGATTGTTATTGCTTGCAATCAATAACAATCAATTTCAATCTCTTTACACATGTTCCCGTCACATCTCATGAACTTAACATTTTTCCTAAATTTTGTTGTACCAAATCATAAAGATGAAAAACTTAAAGATCCATTCATATGACTAGCTTCAAAGAAGCGTTCATATGGATAACTTAAAAAATTAAAGATCCATATATATGCATGCATTGGGTTTTTTCATTTCTAGATGAGGGATATGTTAGAATGTGTTTTAATGTTGTCTAGTGGATTGATGTAATCTTGTAACTAGTGTCATAATGATGATCATTATAACATCATTTGTGGGAAACTTATACATGTAACTAAGATTCACTAGAATTTTGTAACATTGCACATGTGCACACAGAGGTATTTTTGGGGAGTTATTTGCCTAGTGACCAACCCCTCATGTAATGGTGACCTACACTACTAGGTCCATTTTATCCACCACTTATCCCTTATCTATTAATGAGCTTATTGATTAACTTTATGGTTTGGTGTTTCTTGTTAGAAAAAAGAGGATAACATAGCAATAATATAAAACAAATTCATAAATAAAACAGATGCCCCTTTATTCCATATTCATTGAACTAATCGGGTACATACATCACAGAATAAGAGTAAATAAGGTTATACATGTATTACGGGTCCATGATATTAGATTATATGAGTATCAATTAAATGAAAATCATTCATGCAATGGTTGTATAACCTCTACTGCCAAATTACACTGGTTCCAGTAGTAGGTTTACCATTGAATAGGCATGAATATGGGAAATCAATACGATTGGTAACATGTAATGGCATCTTATTAGAGAAACAATGCAATCACCTTTCCCATATTCATTGATGTCATTGCCTCAATAAGATTGGTAAAATACAAGCAATAGGTCAGTTAGTCTTAGTATTCATACTGTATCTTCCTAAAAATGATACCACTCTAATCATATAGAAGCTTCATAGTGAGTTCGATAACCTGCAGATACAAGTTATGCTTTGAGTGCCATATCACATAGTTTCCATAACTAGATCTTAGTAATAGAGAGCTTAGTATGATTCTAGGCATTGTGTTGTTTAGTGATGTTACGTATAGGATAATAATAGAAAGAAGAATGGTCACAATAAGGTGTGAGGAGGCTTCCTAGAGTAGTGTTCCCTTGGTCAAAGTCATAGGAAAATTGTAATTAGAATTAGGGGAAAATAGAAACAAATAATGCCTTTTTATTTTTCTGTTTGTTGAAATAATGTAACTGCAAAGAGTATTATTATTATTATTGTTATTTTATTCATAAGATTAATCCCCATTGTGGATTAATCATGTTGGTAATTGTATTAGGACCAAATCCCCTTTTGAGGATTGGTCAATGGACAATTATAATAGGCAGAATAAGAAGTCGGCCCTAGCAGTTAATAAGAAGACCCAAAAATATAATAAAGGTGGGTTTACCCACCCAAATTAACAAGTTGGCCTTGCCAGTGAAGAGACACTTCACACATGCTAGAACTTGTATAAATAAAGCAGGCTAGCGCCTCATTTGAACACAACTCACATGCTCAGTTTGAGAGACAAGTTCTGATCTATTATCTGCAAAGGAGAGAGGGAGAAGAGTGGCACATCTTTTTGAGAGGAATTTCTGTCTTGGTTTGAGTTATCTCTTGACATTGTATTGGAAATTTATGATAAGAAAGTATTTGTTGGGTTTTCTTCCCCTATAGGGTTTCCCAGGATAAATGCTATGTCTCTTGTGAATGTGTATTTCTCAGTGATCTTGTTCTTATGTTGCTCTTATCTATTGACATGAAAAGAATTATAATAATGGCATAAAACATTAACTTGGTATTAGAGCCAACCTGAAGGAAGCACAATTTGCAAGAGGAAAAACCTCACTGTTGCAGTACCTGCAAATTAGGGTTTTGCAAAAGTAACTCTTTTCAGCTCCATAAACACCTAGAAATTTTCACCCTCCCCCAAGGATCAATTTGGCACCTTGAGCGCACCTTTTCAGTGGCTAGATCTCTCGGAAAGTGAAACCCTAGTTTCAAAAAGTACCAGAAAAACAGAAAACTAGAGTATTGTTGACAGGCGAAATTGACCGCTCGTTAACTGGAGGAGTGAATCCGGTCCGGGGTTGTCTAAATAACCCAAGCCATTTGGATTAATCAACTCCGACGGGTTTAGCGGCTCCGTTAGCCGATCTAAGTCCTAAGAAAGTGAAAAAACAAAACTAAAGAAACTAACTAAGCGAAAAACAACTGCTACAAACTATATACAAATCTAATATATATTCACAGTTTACTAACTAATATCTATAGAATAGTAGTTCTACTTATTAAATGTACAGTGTATCGATATGATTAAATCTCTATTATATGTACAGTATTCACAAAATGCAAATTTTGATCGAAATCTGCGAAATCATATATGAATTGATTTATGTCAGAGAAACTATCATTCAGTGTTTTTGATTTTTTATAACTTTTATAAATGAGAAATGAAATGGCAGCTATCTAATTGAGAAATAAAAATAACAATCAATACAATGTATTGGACTACAGTAAATTCTTATATTAATTAAACTAATAAAATGAAACTAGCAAACTGACCTGAAGTATTATCTCCTATTCGTCCTGTGCATAGCATCTACGTTTGTTGTTTGATGAGGCCAACCCGCACCAGATATTTACCAATGCTTATCGTAAATGTGAAGCAGTAATGCTTTGAATGCTAATGACAGAACAAGTAAGATATGTAGCGACAACAATTTATAATTTGACAAATTATCATATTAAGATAAATTTGACTATGAAAATTTGCATATGACTGCTCATTGAATAAAGAAGATCAGCCTTCTAATCATCACATGTGAACAGATTTATTGCTGTATATAAAATGAGAGACATAAAACATGGACACTATATAAATCTCATCACATCAACCTGTAACAACTCATGATATCTATAGTCAAAATTTGATTACAAATCGAAATGAGCAAAACTTGAACAAAAATATGATATATTGAAGCTAAAGTTGTGCAAATATCCACTTTCGTTCAAGTCTGTGAATAAAAAATCCATAGTTTCTACTCCCAGGCAACGATCGGTCTTAGTTTACAAAATAATACATTTATAAAGGCCACAGGATCAAAACACTTCCTGTGGAAATCATCAAATCTGTTCCAAAAACTGTGGGAAATACAATCTCCCAAATTCCCATTGTTATCCAAAACTTAACAACTTAATCTAAAACCATGTAATGAAATCACATTTTCAGAGATGCCACTAACGATCCAATCTCCTTTAGAATTCGTATGTACCTGTAAACGCACAAGAATACATGATTTCAAATTTCATTTTAGTTGTAAAATCAAAGAATTCAAATTTTAGTAACTAGCTACAGAATCTCACGATTATGTAGCTAGTTATTATTATAAACATAATCGTGTTTTATCAATTGAATCAAAACATAAATAGATGCAATTTGAGGAAACAAATATTGTATTCTAATTCAAAATAAAAACAAAATCATCTTAAAATTGCTTTTAAAATACCATACCTCGGATTCAGGGATTCGTTTTAATCAAGATATTTTCGAATTCACAATGGCAGTGGCCGCCTCCACGTTTTTAAGGACAACAGGGCCTGTGGTCTTCTGTATTTTATCATTAGCTTGAGATACATTTTGCAATCTGTCATTTTCCTTAGTTAGCACATTCACTCGGTCCTCCAAGGACTTGATCTGAGATTGGAGCAAAGGGACATCTCTGTAATACCGGTCGAGCCACGACTGAAATTCGTTGCACTGTGGCCGAACATGCTATGTATTCACAGGTGAGGAACTTCTTAATTGACTTGTAGGTTCTCCGTCGAGATTGATTCCACGGAAGTCAGGGTTGTTTCTAAGACACGGTGGGAGGTTCGTCACAAAGTCATAGGGCTTAACTGAGAAAAGTCCATGTGAGTATGGATACTCCTCGGTTAGAAACCATTTGATTTTGGAATCAAAATCTTCACTTAATAGAATTGGTTTTTGGTCTGTGTTTTCTTTAGGTTTATTACGAGCACACCGTGAAACCCAGCACACAACCTTTTTACCCTTGTAATTGATATCACTATTACCTTTACACTTTTTCTTTGCAGACTTTTTAACAAGCTTACCACCATCTTTTGGATATGAATCAGGAAGGATGTTGGGTTGGGTAGTATTCAGGTAGTTCGAGGGTTCAACAAAGGGAAAGAGCGAAGAAGGGGGAATGATAGACCTAACAAGGGTTTTTGTAACAATGGATTTGTCAACTTGTCCTATTTCAGGACTAGCAAAACCATTCCTTAACAGGAAAGCGTCCCAACAATCACCATTTAACTTCAACTGATGAACCATAATAATTTTAATTAAACAGTGGTGGAATAGGATGGAGTCGGCTTTCTCCCTTTAGAAATGCTTAGCCATTTTGTATAAACTCCGAAAGAGAAAATATGGCATGTTTAAGGGAAAATCGATAAAACTCATGAGCAACTACAAGTGGTATAAGAAAACCAAACCATATCTACCCTCACAGGTAATGAACTACTTGACAATAGCTAACAAATCATGCCATCTAGGTTTTAGAGCTATAACAGGCATACCTTTGTCGCAACTGTTAATCTTCCTTGAGGTAAAAAATAGTGACCAGGGGACTTCTTCAACCTTTGAGCTTTTAAACCATTTTTTTCCCACGACTGGAAGACCAGTGGCTGAGCTAATGAAATCTTCGTTTAACTGAAGCTGGATGTCCCCAATTTTGGCTCTGCTACTATCGAACATTAGCGCAAATTTTTGAGCAACTGCCAGGTTAAAACCCTCAAAATTCTCAACAAAGACCCGCCAACCATTCCTCTCTAAGTCTTCTCGGGCATTATCAAACAACAACAAAGTCTGGACACCATTGGGTTCAATTCTGACTACAGGATCCATGGCTAATAGCCCAAAATCAACAGGGTATTTAGTGATAGGGTTTGATAGGATAGAAACATAACCATTGTCTCGAAGCTTCCCCAACACAATGCAAAGGCAGCTCGAAATGCAAGGGCAGAGCGTTAATTCTATGCATGCGAGGATAGTGGAGTAGATCGAGGTCATGCACGAACATCATTTCAGGCTGTACTTGGAACGATTCCTTAGTGTAATGGTAGATTCAAATCATAATAGTGCATATCCAAAAGAAATTTGATCAACATGTCAAATGAACCATTGCATACCCAGGATTTGACCCAAAAATCAATATGTCGAATAAACCATTGCATCAAAGATTTTGTAAATCAAAACCATATTAACAATAGTCAAATGCATAAATGTTTGTTGTTTCGATACATATGTAACTAGTGGTGTGTTTGAGGTCAAGGAGTTATAACCATGTAAACAAATAGGTTCATGATAAACCAAATGATCATTAATCCTTTGATGTAATCAACATGAATTCCACTATGGGTTTTCATGCTTGCAGTCTTGAAAACGAAAACGAAAAGAAGGTACGTGAAAAGCGAAGGATGGCGTCGTTTAAAAAGTTGCAACGAGTAATGAGGGTTTAAAAACCTTGTGTAGGAAGCTTGTAAAAAAAAAAGATAGAGATTAATATGGATGCCAACAATGGCGACACACTGGTAGAGGAAGTTATCTCTGCCAAACGAGCAAGTCCAGATTAGGATAATGAGAAAAATTCCAACTCAAAAAGAACCAGAAAACTATTTGAACATCATTATCAATCATAAAAAATTCTAGTTTCAGATTGCTTGTTGTTTTAAAAGATGAAAACTGATGATAGTCTTAACAAAAGTTAGTCACGATATTAAGGTTAGGATCTCCAATACTGTTGACGGAGCCACTGCTTCCAACATGCATCCATAGCCTCGACAGGGATGCCATTTAACCCACTCCAATATCTGTATCCTACCAAGAAGTTCCACATCGGAACAAAGGACATTTAAGGTCAAACGATTCCATATCTGAGAATTTTCATATACCTGACATTGCTTCGCTGCCAGCGGGCCTGTTTAGTACCCCGACGAAGTTATCTTGGCGTCATGCATGCATTTACCCACTTCCAACAGACCTGTTCAGTATCCCGGTGGGTTTACAAGCACTTCCCACAACTCTTTAATGATTTATTTAGTTTTAAAGATATTTAATGAAGCAGGGTGACGCTGAAAATCGTGATATTTTGGACATATTTTAATAAATTACAGACCGTGAGAGAAATTTTTAACTGTCCTTCATCAATATCTAGAGATGGTTTATTGATAAACTGACCTTCGAAGGTGGGGAGACATCTCTGAGTTGTTCTCTTAAGGAACAGGGACAACATAAGAAGAAATGGATGATCATGAAAAGCTTCAATTACAGATTGAAATCAAGAAACTCCTTTCAAACAACAAACTTTCTTTAACATGGCTACGAACTTCAGAAAAATATCATAATTGATGTTTAAACAACCTTCAATAGTTATTTCAGAGGATTTTTTTTTTTTTTGTTCTCTTTGTCCGAACAATTCATGATGCAGGTATATGTATTTCAAAAATAAAAACTGGTAAGCATAAGGGAAAAATCAAAACCAAAACAACAAAGAAAAATGAAAGGCAAACGAAGGAAAAATATTTACACAGTGTACATAGGGTTGTCATCAAGTGAAATACCTTTTTAAATCTTGGCCATTCACCGGATAGGTGTCTGGCTGTCCCTCTAGATTCTGTAATGGGAAAGAGCTAGGACCCAATTTCTCAGCAATAAAAAATGGTCCTAGCCATAAGTTCTGAAACTTCGTATGCTCTCCCTTTCCCTCATGCGGTTTGTCCCATTTTAGGACAAGGTCACCTACTTTAAAGTTTCAAGTTGATGTTGATCCAATTTACGTTTCGCTTGAGCCCTCACTTCCTCTAATTTTAACAATGCATTAATTCGATTCTCCAAAGGGGGACAGTCCTCTTCTTGTATTCTCTGTGATAGCTGCAGTGAGGGAAGAAGAATATGAGGTGGCAGAATTGCCTCTCTGCCGTAAACGAGAAAGAAGGGAGAGTTACCCATAGCGGTTTTTGGAGTCACTCTATCAGCCCAAATTGCGTTTAACAGTGCATTATGCCAATTTTTATGGTTTTCAGATACCGTTCTCTTGATGATTTTAATAAGATTTTTATTAGTTGATTCTGCCAATCCGTTACCTTGAGGGTAATAGATGACAAAATATTTTAATTTAATTCCTTTTTATAGAGTGAAATCACTCATCTCAAGAGACAAAAAATAGGAAGCGTTATCAAATACTAGACAGTCAGGGATACCAAAACGAGTAATAATATTTGAATTCAAAAAGGCAATTACCTGACTGGTATTTACAACTTTTAATGCGGCAGCTTCAGACCACCTAGTGAAGTAATCTGTGGCTATTATGATAAAATTATGCTACTGTGAGTATGGCGGATTGATCGGGCCTATAATATCAAGACCCCACTGCTGAAAATGGGAGTCTACTGAAACATGCTTCAGAGGGAAGGCTGGTTTTTGTATCCGTCCGAACGCTTTTTGGAAAATAACACACTTGCGACACAAAGCATGAGCATCTTTAAAAAGTGTAGACCAGTAATAACTTTCTCTCAATACTTTATGTGAAGTGGTATCTCCACCAAAATGCCCACCAGCTTCTCCTGCGTGCAATTCTAGTAAGACCTTTTCTGCTTCATCTTTTTCAAGATAGTGCATTAGTACTCCATCAAAATTTTGACAAAACAAAATACCATTAATCAACTGGAAGGAAGAGTATTTCAATCTTAGTGCTCTTCTTTTAGTGGGATCCAGGTGACGGGGGGCTTACCCATGTTCAAGGAAGAATTTTATATCATAATACTATGGACTAATAGGGTTTTGTGCACAACAGATTAAATTTTGGTAGTGCTGTCCTAGGTTTGACATATCATTTTCCTCTTGTTGTCCTGTTGCTGAGTCAGCGACTAAATTGCATAGCCCTTGACCTCTCACTATTTGTGCTGGGGTGATTTCTATGTCATTCTCTTGTAAGGAGGTGACCCAGTTCGCCCTCTTTTTGCCTAGTTCTTTCTGTACTAACAGATTTTCGACGACCGGGTAAGGGATGATAATTTTCGCCCTAGATTTCAAAAGGTTAGATCGGAAGTGCTTTACTGCTTTAAAAACAACATAGGCTTGCTGATCTACTGCTGGGTAATTAAGTTCTATGCCTTTGAAGGCTGAGCTCATAAAGGCAATTGGGACTTCATTGTTTTCAACGTTCTTTTGAGTTAGGACAACAGCATAGGAGCGGTCAGAAGCAAATGTGTAGAGAGTGAAGTCTTGCGAAAAGTCTGGGCTCATCAGAGAAGGAGCGTCTATTATGGCCTTTTTTATTGAATTAAAAGCTTGGTTTTGTAAGGGTCCCCAATGATATTGTATGTCCTTTTTTATTAAGTTTTGTAAAGGTCTCACCATTTCTAAAAAACTGGGGATGAATCTCCTGACAAAGTTTATCTAGCCTAAGAAAGACTGCATGGACTTTTTCGATGAGGGAGGGGGGAGTTTCGAGATGACTTGAGTCCTTTTAGGGTCGATAATCATCCCTTCGCTTTATACAATAAATCCTAAGAGCTTACCTTGTTCTACTGCAAAGATAGATTTTTTAGGATTCAAGGAAATGTCGTACTTACGACATCACTGTAGAACGGATCTTAAATGAGCTAGATGATCAACTTTTTTTTTTCGCGAATATAGTAACGTCATCTAGGAAAACTACGACAGATTGATTGATTAAGCCTTGGAAAGTGATATCCATCACTCTCTGGAAAGTGGCACCAACATTAATGAGTCCAAAGGGCATTTTCCTATAAGCATAGGTGCCCCATGGAGTGCAGAAGGTAGTTTTAAGTTGGTCTGGAGGGGACATCAGGACTTGGTTATACCCTGAAAAAAAATCCAATAAGTGTAGTGGCCATATTAATTTAACATCCAGTATTTCTACAACAAGACAATAACTTCTACTAGATTTATGAAAATTCACTAATTTCTTTTAATTGAGCACATATGCATTTTAAATTGATCAACGAATAATAAAATTTTATAACAGATTAAAAAAAATACATAATTTTAAATACCTGGGTCTGATGCTAACCCTCTGTTTGTCCGCTTGCCTTGTTGACCGCTGCTGAACTGTGTAAACACTACCCAAAACCTTGTTCCACCCTGCCAACTAGGACAAATTCCTAGCTCCAAGATATCATATGGATATCTTGGCCCCCCTGCCCAAAACCTCCAGCAAACCAGTCCCTGTACTGATCCAATCCAACTACCAAACTCAACTCCCCTCTCTGCAATCCAAGAGAAACCTCAAAGAAAAATATTAATCCCCTAGAATGATTCCCCCTCCTTCCTTCGTAAACCTCCCCTCATATTTCTCCTTCACCGTCCTCCTTTCATTTACTCCCTTACCTACACATAGTTAATTCCCCTTATCCTTTCATTTATTATTTTATCCTTTCGTAATTAATATCTTATCCCTTTCCGTGTACGTAACCTTTTAACAATATAATTTATTAACCCCCTTTTATTTCTTTACTTAATTAATTAATGAGTTAATTAATAATTAATTAATCCTTGGCAATCATGAACAAGTAATCAATAATAATTAATTAGTTAAAGTTATTTAAGAAATAATTATTGTTTAGCTAACTTTTAGGACAGTTAGATTATTAAATTAATTACAATTAATAATCCTATACATCTATTTAAGAAGGGTCGTTACATACACCCCCACTTCAGGAAACTTCGTCCTGAAGTTATGGTATCTTATGGTACAAAGGAAAAGAAACATGGTTCACACATTCATAACAAGTAACCGACATTATCAGTAAGTAAGTCAAGAAAACTCATGCATACTAGTGTATATGTACAAGAAATGCATGTGTAGCTAGTACATGCAAGTC